>APFE030898534.1:545-27145 GCA_000404065.3 Pinus taeda
CTTTTTGTTGTCCGGTAACCCATGCACTCTGTCACATCTGATATTTCTTCTGTAGATTCATCTAAATGTATACAAGTGAGATGATCTTCTATGAGAGGGTTGCCATCAAGTACAACACATGCATCATAATGCCAACAGACATGACTCCTAATTTTATGCTAGAGGTTCATTTCCCTTAGTTTCAAGAGTAAACAGAAATCAATGTGATATAAAATTGTCAGTGTTGTTTTCAATCAAAAAATTTATCGTTGGATTTTTTTCTATTGGATAATTCTTCCAAGGAAAGTGTAAGTCATCCCCAAGCCAACCTATTTCTAAATTTCATTATTTGAAATAAACTATAACATTTTTAGTGAATAGATGAAATTTGTAACAAATCTTTTACTATTCACATGTTTTCCCTTCCATATGTTTTAGAACACATCATTTTATACTATGTCATGTTACATTAACATGATCTTTAGAACACATATATTTTGTTCCATCAATACTAGAGGGGCCACACCCAACAAATTTATCAAGGACAAGATGTCTACGGGTTCAGATGGTGACTATGAGCAGTCCACATGGTGGTGCACAGTGTTGCGAGCATGGTGGTGGATCTCACTTTTGTAGAGATAAGGGAAAGTTTTTGTAATACTTTCTATATCTATGGAAAGAATATACTAGTTGAAGGGGTATTTATTACATTCAGTTTTTCTTATAGATAGACCACCCATAGTGTCTAATAATAGGTTCTATGTAGGAGGACCCCATAAAGACCAAGCACATATATGTTGTACATGTAGAAGTGTGAAATGTAGTTCAAGCAATAGTATGCAAGGGGTATGGGCTTTAGACAGTTCTATATGGAAAAGTGAAAGTGTATCAGCTTAGAATGACAACACTCAATCAAACCAACTAAATTTTGAAGATGCAGTTGAAATGTTGTAAAGGGTCAGAAAACTTCTTAGAATACAAACTCACAAAGTACTCAACATTGTTAGTCCAAGATGTAGTCCAAGAATGGACACATGTTGAAGTAGAAATGTGAGCAAGCTATGAGGTTCTTAAGCCCAATGTGAACCCAATAGTTTACTAGCCTTGTGAGATATGAAACTCCCATATATTTAGTGAAATTTGAACCAATGCTTATGAAGGGAATGTTAATGCTTGCAACCATGCCAAATATGAAGTATTATTGTTGTGAAATTTAACTATTAACCATCCACAATGTGAGCTTATGCATGCAAGAAAATTTATGACAGGAAAGAGTGAAATCCTAAAGCCATCGATTATGCTAATAATTATTGATGTAGGTATTGTTGTGCTATTCAACAACCCCCCGTTTGTTAATAGTAGTAGTCAATATTACATTAATAAATGGGTATCCTTTAAAAAATCCTTCCAAAAATAAGTTCAGCATTTAGGCATTTTCCTTATTAAATTTTGGTATAAAACAAGATATCAATCAAACACCTTTTCAAAAACTCTTAAATGTCTCTCTTTCCTGCATATTGCACGATCAAGCGTGATTGAAAGCCTTGCTAATCCACCAAATCTATCGAAAAGCGATCAAAAGAGGACTCCATGCTTTCATACTTCGAAACTAGTACATTTCTTATATAAACTAAGACCTAAGGCATTTCTTATTAAAACTAAGGCCCGCATCGCATATCGCTATTTTTAGAAACCACACCTTAATGAGTTACCTTAAAATTGCGAGATGCAAAATTGCGATGACAACATTTCCCTTACCGCATCGCATTTTGAACATTTAAAAGAACACTGCAAACTTACCATCCATCGAAATTGCGAAATGTGATTGAGACTCGGACCCATTCTCGAGATACATCATAGACAAGTATTTGTGTTTGCTACTTAATAAAAAGCGCTTTACACAAGAAAACCTGACAAATGAGCTATGTCTCAGAAACAATAGTAGCAACCCTGTTATATACCTAGGGGGGATAATATGGGGTACCAAGGGAGGTACCCATGGTAATAATGTAATAATGGGATGGGCCATAGTAATAAATAAGGTAGTTAGCCCATATCATGTAAGGGACCACAAGTAGTTAGTAATAATGTAATGGGCCCATGGTATTAGTCGATGGTATGAGGGAACCATGGTGATGATCCATGGTATTGTATGTATGAGGCCTATATAGAGGCTAGAGACTCCACATGGAGAAGTGAAGAAATATTGTCAAGGAGTATTGTATGAACAAGCATATGGCTTGTGGAGTATTCTCCTTCCTTAAGGAGTGATTGTATGGTGTTTCCCTACCATAAGGGTTTGATAATAAAGAAGCATTTCTATTTATTTCTCTCTTATTGTTTATGGGTTTATTTGTATTATCTTATACTTTCAGATCAGATCTACAAAAATTGGTATCAGAGCTACAACAAGTGGTATCAAAGTTACAACAAGTGGTATCAGAGCACTTTCTTGGGCAAAAAAGTGGAGAATTTTTTTTTTTTTTGCAGGATTTCGGGGGCGGCGAGTTTGCAGATCAGATCTGTATGTTTTGGTACAAGATCTGCAAAATCTGATTGCATATCTATATTCTTTGTGAAAAAATACCCGATTTCAAAAAAAAATCGGTCGAATCGGAGTCCGGATGAAGGAGATATCGCTGATCTAAAAATCAGTGGGGTTTGCAGATAATTTTTCAGGGCAGCGAGTTTGCGGCGCAGATCTAGACGTCTTGGTGAAGATCTACAAAATCTAATTGCAGATCTGGATTCTTTGTGAAAAAAATACCCAATTTCAACAAAAAATCAGTTGAATCGGAGCCCGGATGAGGGAGATATCACTGATTTAAAATCAGCTCTTTTGCAGAAATTTTGGTGACGGCGGGAGAGTTGCAGCGCAGATCTAAAATTCTAGTGCCTGTATCAAGATTTCTATCACACGGGCAGATGCAGAATGACTGTTCCATTTCTAAAAACAGGTCATAATAGGGATTCTGAGAAATATTGAATAAATTGTGAGAATTTCAAATTTTAGCCAAGTAAGTGAATTTTTTCCAAACCTTCATGGCTTCTAGCAAGGAATTTTTAACAGGAAATGATAATGGTACTACTATTGAAGAATACATACAAGGATACAAGTCCACATATCCGACACTTTGGAAGATTTCAATGGGGCTTAATATAAGAGATGAGGCTCAAAAATGGTGGAATTCACTTGACCACAAGTAGTTGACCTAACTTTCAGATGAAGAATTTGAAAAAGTCCTTTTGGACAAATGGTCTCGGGCTAGAAAAAAGGAGAATGAGACACATAAGGGGTTAATTGCTACGGGTGTCTCCTTACTGCAAGTTCATGGATTGATTCAGAAAGAGAAAATCATTGTTTCTATCAATCCTAATGGTAAACATAATTTTATTAATGTTAATTTGGCAAAAAAATTGCAAGTTCCTGCAAAACATATTGAAAATACACAGGTTGATGATAAGGATGTTCAAATTTATAAGGATTTGAAACTTTCTATGGATAAGTATGTGTTTCATGGTGATTTTTATGCTTCAGATATGGATAACATGGATGTTGTTTTAGGATACCCTTGGATGGAATTAGTGGGTACTATAAATATTAATGTGCAGAAGAAATTCCTGAAGCTTTGGTATAAAAAGAAGAAAATTACATTACAGGATGTTTCCATTAACAAACAGGTAGAGTCCAAGGAGGCCGAAGCAGAAGATGTTCCAAGGTCTAACATATTAGATGATGAGCAAGTGATGATAGACAATCAAACACAAACAGAGGCTGAAGCAAAAAAGGTTACAAGTGTTGATACATCAGAGGAGGGCTCAGTGGTTGAAGTCATATTGGAAAAGAAGACACCACAACAGGCACCACAACAGGGTGAATTAAAGAAAAAGACACCGTGGGTTAAAACTTCAACATATATCACACCCACATCACCCCGCAAGACAACCATCAAGATGGAAACCAAAAGTCACAACCCCAATGATGGATAGCGAGGAGCGAAGATCCACCTACTACACCATCAACACAAAAGACTGCGACCGGTCACTTCCATATCAAGCAAGCGAGGCACCAGCAAGATCGAGGTTCACCTTTCTCTTGGATGGCTAGATGCACGTGCATGTACCAGTGGACACTACTTTTGAGTAGATCTTATTATTTGTGTTCTTCCATGTTTCGGGACGAAACATGCTTGGGGGGTGGAATGTTATATACCTAGGGGGGATAATATGGGGTACCAAGGGAGGTACCCATGGTAATAATGTAATAATGGGATGGGCCATAGTAATAAATAAGGTGGTTAACCCATATCATGTAAGGGACCACAAGTAGTTCGTAATAATGTAATGGGCCCATGGTATTAGTCGATGGTATGAGGGAACCATGGTAATGATCCATGGTATTGTATGTATGAGGCCTATATAGAGGCTAGAGACTCCACATGGAGAAGTGAAGAAATATTGTCAATGATTATTGTATGAACAAGCATATGGCTTGTGGAGTATTCTCGTTCCTTAAGGAGTGATTGTATGGTGTTGCCCTATCATAAGGGTTTGATAATAAAGAAGCATTTCTATCTATTTCTCTCTTATTGTTTCTGGGTTCATTTGTATTATCTTATACTTTCAGATCATGTTTCTCCTTATCTTGTTTTCTGACATGAGACCATCTGTCTAAAAGTAATTTTTCAAATTCTTCATCTGAAAGTTTGGTCAACTGCTTGTGGTCAAGTGAACTCCACCATTTTTGAGCCTCATCTCTTATATTAAGCCCCATTGAAATCTTCCAAAGTGTTGGAAATGTGGACTTGTATCTCTGTATGTATTCTTCAATAGTAGTACCATTATCATTTCCTGTAAAAAATTCCTTGCTAGAAGCCATGAAGGTTTGGAAAAAATTCACTTACTTGGCTAAAATTTGAAATTGTTACAGTTTAGTCAATATTGCTCAGAATCCCTATTATGACCTGTTTTTAGAAATGGAACAAGCATTCTGCATCTACCCATGTGATAGAAATCTTGATTCAGGCACTAGAATTTCAGATCTGCGCTGCTACTCTCCCGCCGTCACCCAAAATTTCTGAAAAAAGTGTTGATTTTAAATCAGCGATATCTCCCTCATCCGGACTCTGATTCGACTGATTTTTTTTTTAAGTTAGGTGTTTTTTACAAATATTCCAGATCTACAATTAGATCTTGCAGATCTTACACCGGGACGTCCAGATCTGCGCCGCAAACTCGCTGCCCTGAAAAATTATCTACAACCCCACTGATTTTTAAATCAGCGATATCTCCTTCATCCGGACTCCGATTCGACCGATTTTTTTTTGAAATCAGGTATTTTTTCACATAAAATCCTAAGGAATTTCTTATTAAAACTAAGGCTCGCATCGCATATCGCTATTTTTAGAAACCGCACCTTAATGAGTTACCTTAAAATTGCGAGATGCAAAATTGCGATGACAACATTTCCCTTACCGCATCGCATTTTGGACATTTAAAAGAACACCGCAAACTTACCATCCATCGAGATTGAGAAATGTGATTGAGACTCGGACCCATTCTCGAGATACATCATAGACAAGTATTTGTGTTTGCTACTTAATAAAAAGTGCTTTACACAAGAAAACCTGACAAATGAGCTATGTCTCGGAAATAATAGTAAGCAACCCACATATCGCATCTCGCATAAACAATAAGGAAAACATACAAACATAACGTGATAATGTGATCTACGAGATTGCTTCACAAATCGCAAAATCGGCATTTTTGCAATTTAAAGGCTCGCCACCCTAGAATAATTCTTCCCGACTTATGATGCGAACATTACTAAGCATCAAAGCTAAGTGATAACAAACCATTAGTGGGCATTTAGTAAATGTTAATGGAATTTATGTGTGAAAATCCATCCAACGTGATACGATATCTTCTCACTTGCATTCAAATAAAATTCCTTTATTATCACCTTTTAAAGTTATCTATATTATCCTAGCTTACGTTCATTCTTATCTCTGTATATCTAATATATGTTGTTTTTCTCCATTTTCAGGGAAAATCCACAGAAGGAGTCTTTGGGAGAAATGGCAAAGAAGGGCAAGGTAGTTGCATCTGAGAAATCAAAAATGACTCCTTTATTCACAGATACTACATGCAACAAAGAAGGAGGGACCTCTACGTGGGAAACCATGTATGATTTATTAGAAGAAGAGGAACCAAGACTTCTAGAAACAAAGGTCATAGCTAACGGTCGTGCTTCCTCAGATGCCACCATTTTTTAGACTGCATTCTCATTTCTGCATCACATAGTCGCACGCCCAAAGATAATCCCTTACACAGATATGGTCAAGTGGATTATTGATCAGGCCGATATCTCAAACAGAGAATTTAAGAATAGGAGCCAAGAGGTTATGGGATCTTTTTCGCCAGACAACCTACAGCTTATGTACCACCTACCAGAGCCACAAGCCATCTACAACAAACAGTTCCTTGAGAAGTTTTCCAAAGAGAATGAGGACCTAGCAGATGTCACCTGGACCTGGTCAAATAATGAGGGCAAGATCAAAAAGGACAAAGCGGGTATGTACCTACTGCATCTACTTCTCATCCCCATAGTTTTTCAGCAACCATGCTATGTAGGACGTTTGGTAAGCCCGATAGCACTAAATTTTCCCCAAAATGGCTACCATTAATAGATACAATCATAAACACAACCATAATTAATTGGGCCCAAATTTTGTTTGATAATTTAGCAAAGGCAATAATCGATTATAGGAGGAAAAGGAGTATCTCAACGAGGGTTTACCCTCCTTTTTTTATGAGTTCCTATCTGATGGATGCAATTTGTTTTGGTTCAAAATTTCCTATCATGGGATGGAAGTGGACTGTGAAAGATCCAATTCCCATTCATATATATCATAAGGACATGTGGGAGTCTCAGTTTGACCTGCATTTTTACAAAATTTGTCATGGAGTCATGCTGCCTATCCATAAACAGGTTTAAAACCGAGATGCCCCTAGGTTTTCTAAGGAAGCTGAGGTATATATTCTCCCAGTGGCCAGATGGTTTAGGGAGGAAACATTCACATATATCAGGGATTTTGGGAACATCACCTCACCTCATGTCCTCCCATACTATGTTCCAGACAAATTTATGGCTAGAGAGATAGCCTAGCAAATAGCTAGTGATGGTGGGTTGAGAAAAGGATTAAAGGTAGTGAAAAAGGCCACTTGGCCTACATTTCCTTTACAGTGTGGATCATTTGCAATGCACAATCTGGGGCATGCATTCAAAGAAGCAGAGATCATGCAATCTCTAAAATTACCTAAATTCCCAGGAACGCAGTATGACCCAAATGGCACTACCAAAGACTTCACTACCATGATAAAAGTGAAGGTATTCAGTCATGAGGAAGATGCATTTGATGACATCTTCCTACAGAAAGAGACATTCACAGAGATGAAGCACATGTCATCACTACTTTTTGACCCATAAGAGCTTGAAGCCTTTCATGAATACAAAGAAAGGAGATTGTTAAAGGTCCCACTGGACCAATTACTGATTGAACCAATAAGGGAGCCAACTCCCAGCGTAAGCCTAAAAGGAAGCTCTAGAGAATATTCTAAAGATGATTCCCAAGTAGAGTCCCAAGCAAAGTCTACCAGGGAGTCAGAGAAATCAGAGCAATAGTCACAAAATGGGGGAAACAAAAGTAAGGAGTCAAAAAAGGACACAGCCCAATCTACAGAAAAAAACAACAGAGAAAACCTCAACTAAAAAACTGGCTGAAATTCATTCCACCTCCACCCAGTCAACAAAACCCTTGGTAATTGATTTAGAGAAAGAATGGGAGCATTTTAATAAAAATCTCCATACATAGAAACAAGCACCTGATCCACAGACTCCACAACACAAAACAACTCAAGTAATTACAGTAGAGAAAACTATAAGTACTCAGGAGGTAGAGCACATTCCTACCACTCCTACCTCTGAAATTGTTTTGAGAATTGAGGAGATTCCTCCTTTAGATGTGTTCTATAGCCCAACCCACAAAGTTGTTTTCAAAAGGCAGAGAAAGAAGAGGAAGTTGGATGCTACAACTGCTACTACTCCCGGTAATGAACCAATGGATATTGTCTGGAAAGACTCACCCATCGACCCATCTGACAACCTTACTAGACTGTCTCAGTTTGCAGGAGCCTACGCTACCATTGACAAAGCAACAGAAGTATAGATGTTGCTCAGAGAAAAGGAAAATAAAATTCTGTTGTTGGAACAACAGTTAGAGCAAGAAAAATCTAACCAACAAGCGGAATTGCAAATAGCCAAGCTCCAACAAGAATTCTAGGAGATGCAAATAAAACATGAAGCCAGCCTAGCAGAAAAGGAAGCGCAGATACATGCATTAACAGATAAGTATAAGGGCAACCCAAATATTGATCAGTTTATAATCAAAGCGCTCAACCTGAACTCCCAACTAATGCACCAAAAAGAAATTCTATGCGAGAAGGTCTCGCAGTTGAGTCCTTATTGCAAGAACAGTGACAAGTTAATGAGTCAAGTCATTGACATGAGACTCGAATATGATGAAGTCTTGAAAAGTTTTTCGACTTCATCACCTAGCAGAATTTATAGGATGGGAGGAAGGCTGATTTTCCTATACTGCAGTGGTCACATAAAGAACTTTTATTTGCATACTGGGATTCTCAACTTAGACAAGACTAAAAGGCAACGGTGGTCACAGCAGCACTAGCAAACACTTTTATTGAAAACATCAATGAAAATTTACACAGCACAAACCTGGTGGCAGAGTCTATACTAGGTTTTCTTCCGAATGTCAAACAGCTCGAACAACAATGGAGGCAGGAAAAAGGAGAAAAAGAGGAAGAAATTAGGCAAATGGCCAAGTTAAACTAGGAAGCGTACTGCCAATATCTAGTTAAACCTTACAGCCAGTGGATGACCCTGCGATGCCTTACCTCTTCCACGCAGAAAATGGTGCCAGCACTGACCGATGTCGTGTTCATTGGGCAGTTGAAATCTATGATCAGCCAATCGACACAGCTCAAACTCATGATGGACATCTGCGATCTCAAAGTGATCCAAAATATTTTGATTATAGATGTAATAAAGAATTACATGCATAAATTGTAGTTTAAACATAGAAATTTAATGTGCACATGAGAGAAGAGGAGAAACACATAAAGCGTGAAAGAAGACAAGAGACTTGATAACGGAGTTCGTCCGATTTGGACTACGTCTCCGGGCCCTGCTCAATCAATGGGGAGGCCTTCATTCATTAAGTGGCATGAGAAAGAAGAATACAATCATCACTTACAAAAAGGAGTCTTATACCTCCATTTTAGAAAATGGCCGAACTCTGTTAGATAAACGAACAACACCATTGTGTTTGTGGCATCGAGAAATGCTGAAACAATATAAAATTTGTCAAAATCTGACAAAGTGAAAATCTAGCCCCCTGGAGAAATTGCTTAGATCATGGTTATGCCCCTCTCTTTGCACTGCTCATGGTTCCACCACCTGCAAAATAACCTACCTCGAACCACGTGCACGCTCCTTCTCCGTTGAGCGCATTGATGAATTGAGTTTAAATATTCCAAGGTGGGCAGACTTTTCCAAAATCCCATTAGGTGGAGTGGTTATAGATTCGTTTGTTGTGGAGGAGGTCGGGCAATCAAAACCCACCCCCTCCCATTTTACATAACTAACTAATTTTTTTGTATGGGAAGTCATGTTGGGCCCGCCTTAGGTGGCCTGCCACCTCATCGGTCACCTGCTCTACGGTGGCCGTATCCTCTTTCAACGTGGCGGTTGGTTGTGGTTGGGTCCATTCCCCAAGGGCTGGCCCACCTATACTCCTCCGCGTATGCAACGGTCATGCCTGCCCAAAATCACTGGGTTCCAAGTATGGGGGGAGGGGTCAGGGGTAGTGGCCTGCCCCTCCAATATTACATGTTGATAAGGATTGGGGTGGCAGGGTTGAAGGCCTACCACCCCTCTTTTTTTTAATAATTTTTGTTATAAAAAACAATATGGCCGATTTTTAAAATCCAAAATTTGGACCGAAGGAGACTTTTTAATGAGGTGACAATTTCGCCCGGAATCCAGCTGGAGCTGGCCGGTTTTTGTCCACCGGAAAACTTCCAAATTGTGTCTCCATTAAGCCTACACAATCAACAAAAGTCAACCAAAACTTTGACTGCATCTATCTTCCTTATCCGGACTCATATTGGAGTTTCGTTCACACCATTGGGATCAGGCTGACGAGCACTTCAATCTGATGTCAAGTTAATCAACTATCCACCACTTTGAATTTTGAGACTTTTCCATGCCACTGGTGTCTGGAGATCCACCTTGATCAATCCTCCCCATTGAGGAAATTTTGGACTGCCAAAAGCTTTATCAGCCAATTGGAAAGTGATGGAATTGTTCCCTCACTCTTTCTCTTTCCAACCATTTTGCCTTACTAAGGTGCATCCGTTTGAAACCAACTTGAAGGTATTCCACATCTCCTCGTCGTGAAGTCCTAGTTCTTCTGTCAATGATGATATCTTCAGGTAACTCATCGAGATACTCTAGTACAATTTCATCAACTGTAGGAACTATGCCCACCTCTTCGGTGTCCATAATCAATGGTGGCTCATACAACTTTAAGTTTTCCACAATCACTATGGAGTACATTTGCATATATGTCAGCAAATAGAGATGAAAGGTGTTGTTTCCAATCTTCTCCAAGATGGTGAATGAACCATACTGGATTGGTCGCAACTTCTTCCCTTCTCCCTTCATCCTTTCCTTGCTGATATGGAACCACACTTTGTCGCCCACTTGAATTTGATGGTCGACTCGGTGTTTTTCATGTCGAGCCTTGTACCGAGCTTGACTTTTTTCCAGCTGCTCCTGTGCTGCTTGGTGAATCAACTGGATCTGCTAAATGAACCGCTGCACTTTGTCCTTGTCATCATGTCCACTGGAGTCATCTTCCCTTCCAAAGACCATATCAAAAGGATCTTTGGGTAGGTAGCCAAAACATGTCTCAAATGGTGAACGATGCGTAGATGAGTGCAGTACTCGATTGTAGGAATGCTACACATATGGAAGATGCTCATCCCACAACTTTGGATGTTTCCCACAATAGCCTCACAACAAGTGTACCATGGTGTAGTTGACAACCTCTGTCTTTCCATCAGTCTGTGGATGAAATGTCATGCTTCTTTTCAACTTGGTGTCCATCATCTTCCACAAGTTGGTCCAAAACTCTCTGAGAAAGCGAGAGTCCCGATCTGACACAATCGATGTGGGCAACCTAAAATGGACCCAAACATGCTGAAAGAAAAGATAAGTAGTCTACTCTGCAGTGATCTGTGTTTTACGAGGTATTAAAATACACATCTTACTAAAACGGTCAACGATGACACACAAAAATTTGTGACTTTTCCTAAACAAAGGCAAACCTCCTACAAAATCCATCGACACACTTTCCCATGGACGACTTGGAATAGGGAGTGGTGTGTAGAGCCTAAGTTGTCTATTAGAGGGCTTTGAAATAGAACACATCACTCATCACTTTACATAGTGAGTCACAATGTTCTTCATATGAGGCCAAAAGCAAAATCTATGTACATGACACAAAGTTTTTTCAACACCAAAATGGCCAGACACAAGGGAGGTGTGGGCCTCCTGGATTACATGTACCCTTTCTCCTGTGGGTATGCACAATTTACCAAGGTGATACAATAGTTTCCCCTGCAAGTGATAGTTGTCCACCTGTGAACCATGGGTTAGTTTTGCATAAATCTCCTTAAATTCATCATCGTTAGCATATTGTTCAGCATAACTTTCAAAAGATAACGAAGCATTATGCAAAATAACAGACGCAGAAATAGGAGGGTGAGATAGCATATCGGCCACTTTGTTGCTATTTCTCTTCTTATACTTTATTACCAGATGAAATCGTTGAAGAAAACCCATCCACGTGAAATGATGAGATTGCGGCAACTTGGTTTGTGACTGAAGATACTGCAAGGGTTGATGATCCGTATGGATGATGGTCTCCTTGTCGATCAGGTAGCGTTTCCACATTTTCACACTCTGGACCAAGGCATATAACTCCTTGTCATAAGTGGGATAGTTTATCACAGTCTAAGAGAACTTCTCTTAATGGTAACATATCAGCTTCTTTTGCTGCATCAGTACAGCTCCCATGGCATATTCGCTGGCGTCTGTCTCAATCTCAAATGGCTGTTGGAGATCTGGTAAGGCCAAGACAGGTGCGGTGTTGATCTTTTCTTCAATGTTTCAAAGGACTTCTGCTACTTTCCTCCCCATTGAAAGACCTGCTTTACACTTGTCAATGTGTGTAAAGGTGCTGCAATAATAGAGAAATTGGCAATAAATCTCCTCCAATACTGTACTGCACCCAAAAAGCTATGAACCTTGGTTACACTAATAGGCTTAGGCCAATTTACAATTGTTTCAACTTTAGAAGGATCATTTTTTAGCTGACCATGACCAACAATATGGCCTAGGTAAACCAAAGAGGTTTTCCCAAACTCACACTTTGGCAATTTTAGATAGAGTTTTTCTTTTTTCAATACATCAAACACTTTCTTCACATGGCATACATGTTCATTCCAAATTTTACTAAAGACAAGAATATCATCTAGATATACAAGAACAAATTCATCAATGGAAGGCCTAAAGAGATCATTCATGACCCTCATGAAAGTGGTTGGAGCATTGCAAAGTCCGAATGGCATCACCATCCATTCGAACAACCCATGTTTGGTCTTGAAGGAAATTTTCCACACATCCTGCTCTGCAATTGAAACCTGGTGATAACCACTACACAAAGCCAATTTGGTGAAATAGATAGCATTATTTAAATGGTCTAATAAGTCATCAATGCGGGGAAGAGGGTAACGATTTTTCACCGCGATTTTGTTTAGTGCTCGGTAATCCACACACATCCTCCATGTGCCATCTTTCTTCAGCACTAAGACAATCGGTGAGCCGCATGGAGAAGTGCTCAGTCTGATGATCCCTTGGTTCAATAGTTCCTGCACCTTCTTTTTGATCTCCTCCATCTCAATGGTCGACATCCTGTACATGCCAACATTCGGTAAAGGCGTGTCATGCTACAAATGGATCTCATGTTGGATTTCCCTTTTCATATGTAATCCCCTTAGTTCCTGAAACATATCATCATAGTTAGAAATTAATTCACATAATTCATTTTTATGCACATGATCACAACCCTAGAAAGCATTGGATAATTCTGTGCCTTTCCCTCTTACAACCATAAGCATGCAACCCTTACTGGAATTCACCAACCTCTTCGTTTGTCCTACACTTACAAGGTTGGCATTGATTTTATTTTGATGAGCCCTTACAATATATTCTACCCCATCTTTTGTGATTTTGTATTTGTTTTCATGACAGAAGAAGATTGCTTTTCTATCATATAGATATGGACTCCCTAACACCATGCCACAGATATCCAATGGTATCACATCAAGTTTTACCTCATCCACTAACTTAGAAGAAATCACAAATTTAATCTTGCACTGCTTAGTTACATTCAATTTTGCTTTTTCATGTATCCATCCAAGTGGGTAAGCTTTTGGATGTGGTATGGTTTCTAAGCCTAGCTTCTTTACCAATGACTCTGAAATTATATTTGCTTGGGATCTGGTATCAAATAGAGTTTCCACTTTGTATGATCTATGATAACTCTAATATGAAATAGCTCAATTCTCTTTCATTCATTAGGAAGAGACTCATCTATTGAACTAGTGCCTTCATGTGATTCAGAATTACCATGAGGTGTAAGAGTACCTTTTGTTCCTGCTATTGTGACCAATGCTTCATCTCCGGAATTGGATCCAAGGTCTTGCTCCACAGTTGTCACTGTCTTCTACTTGCCTTTTCCTCCATACTTCTTTGGTCTCTTTTCTAGGTACAGTTTCCAACAATGATCATCATCATGACCTTCCTTTTTGCAGTGAGTGCAATAAGGCCTTTCTCCTTCATCTTTCTTGGTTGATGTCGCCCTCTTCTTCTTTCCTTTTCCTTTCACTTTGGGTTTTCCATTTGGAGATTTGAAAGGTGGTTTCCTGAAATGATCATCTCTTTTTGCCCCTGTTCTTAAGATGGATGGCCTTTACACTGGCCAAGTCAATAGCAGTTGGTTCAAACAATAATAATGAATGTCTAGCGTAACTATGCAATGATCCAATATACTTAGTTACTACTTCAGGTGAGTCAAGTGCAATGCCCAAATTAAGTGCTTGTTTTCTAAAATCCTCTGTAAATCTTTGAACATCCTTACCTCCGCCTTGCCTTAAGTATTTCCAATCCATTAAGGCTTTTTGCTTATAACCCAAGGGATAAAATTGTTCCTTTAATGCAGAAATGAAACTAGGCCATGAGGAAAGAAGATTACCCACACTCTTACTACTTCGCAATTTTCTCTCCCACCAGACGAGAGCGGTGCTACTCAATCGAAGAGAGGCCAGCTGAATCTTTGCCTCGTCCTCTTCGATCTGTTGAATCCTACAGTAGATTTCAATCTGCCTAATCTAGTTATTAATATTTATCTAGCCTTGAAAGAAATTGACCGACATTTTCTTCCATTGCATAAAATGTTTTGCGGAAATTGAGCTCCTCTTCATAACGAGCCTCTTCATCTGCCATGTTTCTCCTTTGATGTGCATGCCCTACTTCGGGATCGAAAGACTTTAGTTTCCCTTCGCCTCTTCGGATCTTGTTTCTTGTTAGCATACAAACATGCAATTCACATCTACAAAGCCCTACTCTGATACCACTTGATCCAATATCTTTTGTTTATAGATGTATTAAAGAATTACATGCATAAATTGTAGTTTAAACATAGAAATTTAATGTGCACATGAGAGAAGAGGAGAAACGCATAAAGCATGAAAGAAGACAAGAGATTTGATAACGAAGTTTGTCTGATTTGGACTACATCTTCGGGTCCTACTCGATCAATGGGGAGGCCTTCATTCATTAAGTGGCCGGAGAAAGAAGAATACAATCATCATTTACAAAAAGGAGTCTTATACCTCCATTCTAGAAAATGGCCGAAAAATGCAGAACTCTGTTGGAGAAACGGATAGCACCATTCCATTCATGGCGTCGAGAAATGTTGAAACCATATAAAATTTGTCAAAATATGACAAGTGAAGATCTGGCCCCCTGGAGAAATTACTCAGATCATGGTTCTGCCCCTCTCTCTGCACTGCTCATGGCTCCGCCACTTGCAAAATAACCTTCCTCAAACTACGTGCATGCTCCTTCTCCCTTGGGTGCACTAATGCACAAGTTTAAATATTCCAAGGTGGGCGGACTTTTCCAAAATCTCGTTGGGCAGAGTGATTATAGATTCGTTTTTTGTGAAGGAGGTCGGCAGTCAAACCCCACCCCTTCCCATTTTACATAACTGACTAATTTTTTTGGACGAGAGGTCGAGATGGGCCCGCCTTGGGTGGCCCACCCACCTCACTGCTCGCCTGCTCTATGGTGGTCGTATCCCCTTTCAACGTGGCAGATGGTTGTGGTTGGGTCCGTGCCCCAAGGGTCGGCCCACCTGTACTCCTCCAAGTATGCAACATTCATCCCCACCCAAAATCACAAGGTTCCAAGTATGGGGGGAGGGGTCGGGGGTAGTGGCTTGCCCCTCCAATATTACATGTTGATAAGGATTGGTGCAGCGGGGTTGATGGCCCGTCACCCCTATTTTTTTTTAATAATTTTTGTTATAAAAAACAATATGGCCATTTTTTAAAATCTAGAATTTGGACGGAAGGAGACTTTTTAACGAGGCGACAAATTTTCCTAGAATCCAGCCGGAGTTGGCCAAATTTAGTCCACCAGAAAACTGCCAAATTGTGTCTCCATTAAGCCTGCCCAGTCAGCAAAATTCAACTAAAACTTTGACTACCTCTATCTTCCTCATCCGGACTCGGATTGGAGTGTCGTTCACACCGTTGGAATCAGGGTGAAGAGAACTTCAATCTGATGTCAAGTTAATCAAATTTCCACCACTTTGAATTTTGAGCCTTTTCCATGCCACTGGTGTCTGGAGATCCACCTGGATCACAAAGATCAGATGCAAAGGAGTTAGTCACCATGTTTTAATTTCTATTTTTGTTTTGTTTTGTACAATTTGAGGAAGGTCGTTTAAACCTCCTCAACTATTTTTGTAATAATCTATTATTAGGATTTCTAGTTTAGTATTTAAACCCCTCTCATGCATTTAGAGAGGGGTCCAGAAATTTTATCACAAACAATCTTCAAAACATGCACTTCTATCCCTTTGAGAAAGTTTTGGTGAAACAAATGGAATGGGATTTACTTTTATCTTATCTGGCATCTTCTACTAAAATTGCACTTTTGTACTCTTAGATGGTGTTGGATTGGTTGGAAGTAGGTCGATATTACTAAAACACATGAGCAGAACTTATTACAAATGGTACTTTTATCTTGTGATTTTGTTTTGTTTATGTATTAAGCAATAATTTTTCTTCAAATTGTTTATGTATGAAAGTTTAAAGCTTGGTTAGCATTATTGCACTTTAGTATGGTGATGGCCTAAATTTTATGTTGAATAGATGAATAATTTCTTATGTGATATATCTTTCACAATTGTTTCGGCTAACTATTTATCTGAAACTATTATTGCTAAAATGATTTCACTTCCTATTGTAGTTGAATGATCTTTATTACCAATTGCTTTAGGACATTATTGTAGATGGCATGTTTCAATTTTATTCCCAGTTATAGTCATAGTTAGATAGTGTTTAATTTAGGATATATGCATGTGATTATTAGTTTATATTATATTACTTTTAGCTTAAACACTCCTCCAAAATATCATATATCACAACATCAGCACTATCATAATTTACATTGGGAAATTGGTCCCATTACCCCCAGTTGGAGCCACTACACCAAACGGAAAAGGAGCTACCAACCAAGGTCCTGGTCGGGTGGTTTTCCTCCAATGTTGTAAGCAACAATTTTCGAGGCTTCAACAGGTACCTAATTTAACCATGAATTCCAAACAAAATTAACTTTGGGCATGTTCTTTCTAAAGAGCAAAGTGGAAGTAGATTACTCCTACAAATAAGGTGTTGTAGAAGTGTCCATGTCTAGGCTAGATTTGTTTGGTGTGGTTATTAGCTTTGTCCCTTGCCTCCTCTCCTCTGCCTTTGCTCCTCTTTAGGATGTTTAGGCATCAGTTTTCTACAGTGAGCTTTGCCCTTATTTCCATAAAGATCCTTATGTAATGAAAAATTTATTGTTTTATACAATATTGCTAAAAAAAATGCTCTTAACTAACTCTTACTCTCTTTGTTATTAAAGCATGCTCTACTTGAATATATAATTCCCTTGTTTTTTTCAAGAGTTCAACAATAGATTCTTCAAATGAGATCCATTCGTCAAACTTCACCAAATTGATTATAGATTAGGTTATTACATCAAATATTACACTGTAATCAATGACACTTAAGAAGATACACCTAAAGAAAAGAAAAAAAACCCTGATGTGCAATGTGCATGGGACCATTGATGACATCCACCTAAAGCTTTCTTATGATGGATCATAATTTTTATGCATAAAGGCATACACATATAGTTAGATAGACAAATAGTTTGAACAAAAAGAATGAATAGATATATATGTAATGGAAACAATAAATGCACTATGTTCAATTTTTTACAGTCATTGCAGCATTAATAAAAAGTACGATGACTACAAGTTGAGTAATTGAGATATAATCAAGCAAATAGACGTAAGTTGAGAGCATGCATGAAAATGATGGTAAATGGTGTTTAGTGTAAGTGATAATTGTCCTATCTCTAGAAAGAAACATTCATTCTTCCATTGGCATTGATAATATCACCGGACTCGGAATTAACAAAATCTTAGCGAGGCTAAAGAGACAAGAATTTAACGTGGATTGGGAAAAATCCGCAAGCATAAAAATAAAAAGATATATGTATATTTTGACATGCACCTAGTAGATGTTAAATTGAGCAAGTTTAACTAGTGAAACTCATTCAAATCAAGTTTGACTCTAAAATATGATGGAAAACTCATTTAGGGTCTAGTCACATTGTCAAATGTCAATGAATTGAACCCAGGAGTTGCCCAGAGATGATAATTGTTTTAGCTTCTAACTCTAGATAACAACATTTATTTCAAATACAAAGAATCCATTATCATAGGTGAATATCAAATTAAAAGGAAAACCTTCATTAAGGTGTTTCAACCCAACGTTTATGAATTCATAAAGATGAGTCCATTTTCATGAGATCACAATGCTATGATTGAAACAAAACATCCATTTTTTCACTGGCATAATATTGTTCAAAATTACATAGGCTAGAAACCTAGCAGTTGTCCCACAGTTCAGGTTCTGAAACAATGTTGAAAACTAGACCTGCCAGTGAACAAACCAGGGACCTTCCACCATTTGGTGGGTTTTCCTACTATTGAACATGGAACGGCATGCCCCTTCCAAGCCAGATACTCCCAACATTTTTTTCTAAAGGTGTACAATGCTACCATAAACATGTATTATATTTTATATTGGCCTACCAAAATTGATTTGAGTATAATAGCACAACTAAAAAAACAAAATACTAAGTCATGGCTTCATCCAACGAAGGCCCAAAGAGTTGAACTAGGGAAATTTTAAAAAATCTAAGAAAAAATAAAAAACAAAAATAAATAATTAAATTAATTTAAAAAAAATTAAAAAATAAATAATAAATAATAAATAAAAAAAAAAAAAAATAAAAAATAAAAAAAATAAAAAAAAAGAAAAATAAAAATAATATAATAATATTTTTAGGGAAGTTTACAATGTCCATATAATTGTGGTAAGCCTTTTTTCTTACGATAATTATGTCCAACTATTAAATCTACATGTAAAATTGTCAATATAATGCAAAATTTGAATAATAACCCGTTAAGAACATAAATGATAGTATATATGAAAAAACATATCACAGAACGCAATATATTGCAGACAGATGATAGATTTTTTGGTTATCACCTACAAAAATGAACGTGAAATATAAACAAAATTGATGTTTTCCCCATGTATTTTAATAAATTGGTCAATTCTAGTTTGCAAGAGTAGCACACCAGACTTGCCAAGTTAATATGATAGACTCTTGTTTGACTTTAGAGTTTGAGACATCATTGTAAATCAACTATCAAGTACTTAGTACAGTTAGATGGCACTGACTCAACACATCCCCCCTAGAAAAGAATCACACTTTGACTCAACTTAAGAGTTTGCATGAGCAATCATCTAATCTAGTAGAAAATGTCTTCCCTCTAGTTGTGA
This sequence comes from Pinus taeda, assembly GCA_000404065.3. NCBI lineage: Eukaryota > Viridiplantae > Streptophyta > Pinopsida > Pinales > Pinaceae > Pinus > Pinus taeda. Next base: position 19,923 of record APFE030898534.1, read on the forward strand.
AAATCTAGCAATATATCAAGTCAAAGTTCCTACTAATTCAAGACTATGATCAAATTTTCAGCAATCTAGGTTGATTCATAATTGGGAAAAATCATTGTGGGCATCACTCCATACACATGAATCACGGTGAAACTTGGATACACCTCCAAAACTAGAGCACCTCGTCGAAACAACAAATCTATGTTGCAAACACAACTAGCGGATTAGAACTATTTTGGGGGAATAATTGAATTTGGAGGCAATAAATAGAGAACCTTACCTCTAGCTTTTCTTGGCATATGTTCTCGACAACTTGCCTTTACTTTCGCACCCAATCTTTTTCCCACTATCCATGTATGGTTTCTTTCACTGCAAAAATAAAAAATGGCAACCAAAATCTTCTTAATATACTTTCACCAAAAGTAATGATAGATCCCATGCTTAGTTGCAGAGATCAGGACTCCCTGTCGAAATGAATGCAGATGCGGCTAGGGTAAGGAGGGCAGAGTTTTGATATGACCCATGGTATGTTCCAGAGCATGAAATCATGAGACACATGCCCCTCATGCTTGGTCCCATTGTGTTGTGTGTCAAATTATTTTTTTATGTCTAGAATGGTGACTTACTAATAAAACGATGGTCAATTATAACGTATAAATTTTGCATGGACCACACATGCCTCGCCCAAAAATAAAAGGGGATGGAGAAAAGGGTTAACCAGAGATGGAGAAAAGGGTTGGCTTGTCCACAAGAAATTGAAGGGATTGTTTCCCTGACTCCTCATTTTCATGACCAGTTGCTTTAGGCTATTGTTCTAGAATGAAACCTCCACAATTATGTTAATCAGGGCCTCAAACAATGCTCGTAACTTTTTTTTTTAGGGTTTAATGGCAGTTTCCAAATTGGAGTATAGAGCATGAGCTAAGAAACCATTTTTTTTACCATTTGGATGAGCTACATAGATAGGTGAGGATTATTAATTTTCCAAACGATGGCAGGGATGTAGGAGAATCATCTTACTACTAAAGGATCTTTAATATTGGCATGTCTTCAACATGATTTACTCCCTGGGTGGATGGATTGAGAGATTGAATGGAGATGTGGTTAACCGGGGGTGTAGGCAGGATACTGAGAAGAAGCAAATAGCCCATCTCACCCATCAAGTGTTCAGTTCATATCATTTAAGCCATTTCAGAAGCTAGCCCGTGGAATTGGACCAATCTTATTAATTAGCACAAGAAAGGTTTCAATTAGAATTAGAAATATTGGAACATATATAGTGCCATATATAATGACATATAGATTAGATTGCAGTATAGAATATATAGATTAGATTATGGGAGAGAGATAAGGCACATGTGAATTCTAGGTGAATCACATGATGCTGAGCTCTTGTCTCAGGCCAGCGAAGGCGCCCAAGGTGGCATCCCTTTAAAGCGGTAAGAAAATATATCTATTCCTCTATAGTGGTTAGTGTTATAACCCTATTTTCCACTCCATTATAGTGAGATAAGCCCAATATCAACTTACCTCAGTTTTTTGGCTAAATTGCATACCCTTTCACCTTTTATTTTACTTATGTGCGATTTATCCTATGATAAAAGGGTGAATTACATAATTGAGAAATTTCTCATAATTATTTCACCAAAATATTATAATTATCATATAATATATATTTCATAATTGAGATAATTGAGAAAAAGCTCATAATTATGGAAAATATTTATAGAGTTTGTCATTCCCAAGGAGATAAACTTGACCCACTTGTGTATGAGTTGGCTAGGGGTACATTATTGTAGAAGTTTCCTAACTTCTGAAGCCCCTAGGTATCTAGATACATTCTCCAGGAGGACAGAAATATCCTATATAATCTCACCAAGAGGAAAGGGGAGAAGAGGAAAGTATCCAAACTATAGTGCTAGAGCTATGCCTTATTAGGAGAGGAGACCATACTACAAGCTGGAGGAGAGGATATTATTTGTTGAAGGTATACATTTAATTTACTTTCATTTATATCGTTAATACAAATCTATGTTCCTTCCCCTTATATCAGTTTTGCAGTAATTTATATGTGTGATTTCTAGATGTTTTGAGTTGACGATCTTCTGTGGAATATCACTTTTTGTCTCTCTTTGGTTGTGTTTGTGTGTAGGCTTTGGATCGTGAGTGGATGAAATAAATCGCTTGATTGGACTGCAAGTATTCTTCATCAAGCCCAAAACCATTCACCAACCTGCGAGGAGGCAAGTTACTTTCTCATACTTTGTAGCATCAGAAATCGCATCAAAACCACATGCATGGCCATCTGGATTGGGGATCATTAATAGATTGTCTTAGTTATTCTATTTTGTTGTCTAGTGATCCCAATCAGGCATGAGATCGCGAAGGAATAGCTCCTTGCATAATTAAATGCAACAAAATTGGTGCTTTCAATGAGAGAATTTTTCTTTTGCCCTCTTTGTTTTAGATCTCCTCTTCTTCTTTATGTTTTCAGTTTTCTCTTGTTCCCATTGATTTGTTTGTAGTTTTTTGCATTCATTTTGATCTCCATTGATTTTACTTGTTTCAGATTTGAGTTGATCCTAGATTTGGATTTTTGTTTTTGTTTTTTCTACGGGAGAAGAACAGATCGTGCATTTAAAATCAAATTCTAGAATTTTCTGTGCAAAATTTCATTAAATTGACCAGAGATCTGGATTACTCTCGCAATTTCTTCCATAAATAAAAAAAAAAGGTCGTTGAAAGCGAACTCTGTATGAGGATTTTATGGCTTATTAAATTTAGCTAGTCAAATTTTTTTCCCCAAATGCTCCCACAGGGAGTCATCCGTACGTCTAAGATCCCAGGCAATCCCTTGTAGTTATCTTGCAATCGTCTCGTCACTCTATTCACCGCGTTGTGTGTGTGTCTGAGCTTTTAGCATTGAAAAAACAACTTTTTCTTTTTGAAGTTTCTGCTTTTGTCCTTGCTCAGTTTGGGCCTCCTACTTCCTTGCTAGATCTGGTCCAGATCTGTCTTTGTTTCCTTGATTTCCTTAGATTGGTTATTCTTCATTGAGAAGAGTTTTTGTCTTTGATTAGGCATTGATCTTCTTGTCTTTTGCCGATCTATTGGAGATTTGTTTCATCTATGGTTTGTTTTTGCTGATTAGTCATTGTGTGTGCCTATTTTATCCATTTTGATCAGTTTATCCAAGGTCTTCCATTACCCTTTATCTTTCAGGGTGATCTTGAATTTTTGTTGGATGCTTTGGGTTGAGGCTTGATTCTTGCCTCTAGATCTCATTTTCAGATCTGATTGGTTGTTTTCAGTAACTTTGTAGACCTGATCTACATTTTATTTTTCAGACTTTTGTGGCTTTTGCTCACTTTTGTTACTTCTTGTTGGGTGATATCTTTCCTCTTTTGGTCATTTCTTCACAATTGGTGGTGTTGTGATTGGTTGTGCAGTTTTCATTTAGAAAAGTTATTTTGAGTGTGTTTTGATTGTTTTGTATCACCCGCATTTGATCGTGTTTAGGCCTTACTTCCTACAGGGTATGGTTTGAACCTTTGTAGAACATTGGCCATTGGTTGAGCCATTTTCCTACATCCCTAGCTTGTTTACATTACCTTCCTTATTTCACTTTTGGCTTTCGATTTGATCGATTTGAGTGTGTTTCTTTGATTGGGCTTTGTTTTCATATTTTTGACACTTTTGGAGTGCTTTGTGTTCTTGCTTAGGAATTTTAGCTTTGGTTTCATTTTGGTTGCTTTGGTTTTCCTTTTTGGTTTATTTTGGGTCATTAATTCACAAAATTTGGGATAGTTTGCATTTAAAAAGATTTAATAAATAGGTGCATCAAAATAGGCATTGGTGTGTTAAAAGGATCTCACCCTCCTGTAGTTAGCATTCATTGGAATGAAAATTGAAAATTGCATATAGCTGCATTAGGGTGACTAACAAAGATTCATTCACACCATCTCAGTTTCACGTCGCATCCCACTTGTATAAACAACAACCACTACAATCAACGCAATAATAAAATTAACTAGAATCATCTTTTATTTTTACTGGTAGTACAACAACACTAGCTTAGGCTAGGGTCTTGGAGATAGGAGTGTGAGTTAACTACTCCAATACTACAAAATCAACTTAGCAGCTTGTGGTAGGGAGTTAAATCCATTTACAGTAGTGTGGTCTGGGAAGCCCTCCTCACAAAATGGTCAAGCATGAGGTTACACTCGAGCTAGGCGATGTGACATGACCCATTTTGCTTAGTTTCAGGTGGCGCAATATAGCGAAATTTCCACGCATACAAACGGTGTTATTATAACTTGGGGACCAATTGGGAGGCAACTGTCAAGGGATTTTCAGTCTTAGATCCTTTTTGGAGTTAAGTTGCCTGCCCTTGAGTGTGGATTTTTCCTACGACTATCCCCCCAAGTCATGTTATCGTCTGTGGTAACTATAATGGCCTATCTTCTTAGGGCACATACATAGGTGTAGGGTCGGGGTTGTCTTCTCTATACCTGGGACACATATTAGTCATACTCTCTCAATCCTCTCAAGGGGTGTTCCATTTCTTGTGAGAGAACTTGTGCTGAGTTCGCAACTAAATGGGTTGGGAAGCAGGTCGCTAGTATAATTGTTCCACAGCCAACCTCTTTGTATTTTGGTTTGCGTGTGCTATCTTCTAGGATGTTTCTAGTGTGTGTTGTTTGGTATGAGTCAGTAGTTTTGGCCTTAGGTTGTTTTCACTAACGTAATCATGTTTGATTTATAATTTATCACCCTAGCTGAATTTGTTCGTCGATAGTCACGTCATCTTCACGGTCTGCCTCCTGAATGGGGTGGACTTATTACTCTTACATAGAGATTGCTTGTCAGTGTTCAAGACTTAGACTAACACATTGTCTTGGAGTCAATACCTAGTCCTTCTGTTAGTGATCTGATTTCTTTTGAGACTTTGGCAGACGACTCTGATGCTCCTGCCACTCCACCTTTGACTGATCCATTAGGACTTGAGTTATTGCGGCTAAGCCCTGACGATTCTACACCAGTTTATACTTACGTGTCTTTTTTCATGATTTACCCTATGGTGAAGTCTGAGACTTCCTTACCTTTTGCATCGATAGTATTAGCTGCCATGTCATCATTACCGTCGCTTAGTGTGGCTATACCTACTCCTTCATCCACACCTCTCACTTCTTCTTGGTGCATTCCATTGTTCCTTCTATAACTCCTGCAAATTTCTTAAATGTTTCCATGCCCACACCATCTCCTATGATGACCATGGTGCCTCATCCTAGTTAGCTGGTAGGTTTGGGAATCTTGCACTGCACTTTTCCCAACCAACTATTCTTGTTCCTCAATTAGGCATGGTTACTTCTAGTAATATGTGGGGGGGGATCACTAGTTGTTCCTGGTCAGCTTAGGGGCAACACTACTTCTAGTATGTCACAAGTATGGTACAGTTCACTCTTTGGAGGGGTGCCACCGACCAGTACTTTTACTGGAGGGGCTAGTTTTCCTAGGGGCAACCCCTTTGCCAGTACCATTTCTCACACAAGTTATTCTCCTTATGTCATTCCTACTGTGTAGAGTGGTCCTTCTTCTATCCCTGGGTACAACCCCATCAGTAGTCATGATTTTGGGGGTCCTTTGCCCTCTAGCGGTACTTAGCTCGCGGGGCAACATCCATTTACCAGTCATGCTGGCCTACAGTAATCTTATGCCAGTGTGAACCCTTTTCCTCACGAGCAAGTGCATCATTCTACTCCTTATATGGGGGGCATATAGTTGGTCAGGGGCTTCTTCTACCTATAACCCATTTAGTCAACTTCATAATCCATTTCTATCTTCTCTTGATTTACCAGATTTGGAAAAATTGACTAATGACCCCATCTATCATGATCCCTAGTGACTACCCATGCCCGCCAAATTACCATCATATATTCCTAAGTTTTAAGGAAATCCTTGGGAGAATCCATCCATGTACATTACCACTTATCACTTGTGGTGCTCATCAAAATATTTGGTGGATGATTCTATTAAACTTTGTTTATTCTAACATGTGTTAACTAGGGATGTTGCAAAGTGGTATATCGAGTTATATACTGCATCCTACATTGACTTTTCCTCCCTAGCTCAAACATTTTTGACACACTTCCAGATACCTACTCGGTATGACATCGAATCTGACCTCTTGTCTAATTTCAAACAAGACGATGCCACGTTAGTTTCTAATCATATTCATGAGTGACGTCGTTGCAATAGGTTGGTGAGAACCAAGTTACATGATGAGATATTACGTAAATAGTTCATTTGATCTCTTCAACCTCAAATTTCTAAGGATGTGTCCATGTTTAGAGTTGTTACCGAGGAACAAGATATTTTAGCAGCCTAAAATTTAGATCTTATCTATTCACAACCGAGTACACTTTATGAAGTATTTCCTAATTCCCCTAGGCCTTCCATTGATATTGCAAAACTTGTTCCTGTCCCACATGTCGATGGCATGGTTGGGTTTGTTTCCATTCCATGAGCCAACTCGCTGCCCAAATTGGGCAACTGATTATTATGTCTCAAGCCCCAGCAAGTGCATCTGGCTCTGCTAAAGCACCCCCTCCTGAGTAGTCCATCAATGTTCTAAGATGAAGTCCACTCAACCAAACAACAACCAAAAGAATCAAAATTCTCAAGAGTCCCAACCTAACCCTCAAAGAAAGGGAGGGGGCACTAGTGAACATCGTTGAAATGTCAAGATCCCTTGTAAAAATTTTCAAGATGACCACCTTACTCATGAATGTCCTCAAATGGATGAATTCCATAGGCTTCTTTCACCACCGTCTACTCAAGAGCCTGTCATTTTGACTCATCTGTTCCTTACACAACCCCAACAATAGATGGTTGCTCAACCTCCTCGACCTCCGCAAGGGGGAAATGAGGGGTCATATTCCCATCCTCCTCATAGTTCATCCTTCCTCATGTGCAAGGAAGATGTCAAAGTGACTACGTGAGCCAAATCCTACAATGTTGATGAGTCAAGTTCTCCCTCTAAGGACTCATCTGATCGACTACCTTCCACTAGACCTCTCACTTTAGATAAGCATATGGAACTGTTGGCATTATGATACATATGTTGTACTTGATGGCAACCCACTCATCTCAGATGATAAATTATAGTGCAGCAAAGTTCATGGAATTTTATGCAGAGAAAGGTTTATTTCATGTGGAGAAAAGTTCACGGAATTTTATGCAGA
>APFE030898535.1:0-13589 GCA_000404065.3 Pinus taeda
AACCTCCTTCTGGCTTGCTGAAGACCATCAGACTTTTGACTCATGACCTGGCAATGATTTTGACTGAAACCCTAGACCTAGACTTGGAATTTCAAGACAAAAAATGAAACAAGTGTGACACAAGTTTTTTCAAATGGTATGACCTGATTCCAGCAAAGCCAAGAAGGGAACAAGACCAACTCCTCCATCAGTGTTATGGCATGCCTAACGGGATGCAAAACTGATGCTGATGAGACACTTACATATGCATATGCAAAGAGCTTTTGATCACCGATGGAGGGCTCAAGACCGACACTAACACCTTCTACAGGAAGTTCTGTGGTTTCTACAAGAAGCATCCTGTAGAACTTTTGGACGAACCAAATTCAATTCTAAAAGGTAATTTGATGGTGGTAATATGTTGGTTAGGCCTGCAAGCACCTCTGTGTCCATCCCTCGCCTTTCTCCATCATTTTTCCACCTCATTGTGCTTCTACATTGTGCTTCTACAGGAAGTTCCTGTAGAAATTGTAGGAAGCTAGAAATGGATTTCAAAAAGGTGGTTTGGCGAACATGGTAGCTTCCTCAAGGGTTTAGAAGTCCTCTTGCAATCTTCAAACTCCTCCTCCATCATCTCCATACCTGCATCACAGCCCAAGTTAACTTTTCTTACCATGCAACAAAACTGCAAAATGCCTTGAAGCAAAAATACCTAGAACAGAATTTGTTTTTGCCCTAACTTGAAAACCATGCATCCATTTGAAAAACCATTTTATGGGGAATTGTACAAGGGTGATGGCAACATGCCTGAGCCGTTTCAGCCAATTCCAGTGCACGGTTTCTGAGAAATCAACCTCCATCTCCTTCAACCATTTTTGCCTTTTCTCCATATTTGTGGATCCGTTTCAAAACCTGTTTCTTGGGGAGATGAACATGGGTGATAGTAGCCTACCCAAGCAGTTTCAGCCGATTCTGATGCACGGTTTCCGAGAAATTGATCTCTGAAATCTTCAGCCATTTTCCATTTTTCTCGAAATTTGTACATCCATTGATCGCGATTTTTCTATGGGAGGTGCATCGAGATGATAGGAACATGATCAACAAGTTTCAGATCGATCTAGTTTACCGTTTTGAAGCAATGGCGAAAACAAGTTCTGGTCCGGTGAAAATTCAGCAGCAACAGCTTGAAGGTGCAGATTTGAACATGGAAACAAATGCTTGTAGCTTAGATCTGGTCAAAGGACACCTGCACAAGGAAAACAACCAAAAATCATCAGCCAAGCCCTCATGCAACCAAAGAAACCAGTGCATGGTGCAATGACTAGCCACAACACCTCACAGTAGCCATTTGACTTCAGGTACGTGACTGAAACTCGTTCTTCTATTGCACAAATCTAATTTAAACACTTCATGAATGAATGGAATGGTGGAATTAAGCCACGAATATATCAAGGTTAAGCCGATTTCCTTCTCTAGCACTCAGCCGGAAGTCACGCAGTACACGTGGACAACTGACTTACGTGAAAATTAAAGCAACCAGGAGTGTTGGCCGTTTAAACCTCAGTTCAATTCACGGCAGTGATTAGAGGGGGAAAACACACAGTTCAGGAACAACACTTCCAGTTGCATGTGGCCAAGTACACTTGGCCACTTCACTCTCTCACGTGGATCTCATTGCAGTTAAACAACGCTCGGCTGAAACTCTCACCACACTTTGTTCAACTGCGGTCACAACTGGAGCACACGTCCACCACGTCCAGATCAGTTAACCAGTGGTCCTCTGCAAGATTCCTACCTGGTTTCTCAAGATTTCTGTCGTTTCTTAAAAAATTCCCGCCTGTCACGCTCTAGAGGCGTTTCTACAGGAAGTCTTCTACAGGAAACACAAAAAACAACCTTCCAGAGCAGAAAAGCCTGGATTTTTCTTCGACAAAGTGGAAATTCTCAGAGAGGTAGGCCTGAACATTACTTTCCCATGCAAATAATTCAAAAGGTGGTGAATTTGACGTGTTGAGGGGGTAGGGAAAATGTGGATGCAAGTCTGTCTATGAATTCAAAAGCCGTTTTCTTATTGCTGCCTGGAATTGTCTTTGTGGTCTGCATGTGAGATTTTCTCCAGGGTCTTGAATTAAAATCCCTCCTGTAGAAAAATTGAGACACTGTCAAGGCTCACCTGTGAAAAATTGTGAATTCTATATGACTGTGTGCCTAACGGAGACGTAGCTCTGCGCTCTGTGTAGAGAAATCCCGAAGTCCTCCTTCTGTATGCAAGCAGGCAAGTTCAGAACAACAAAAACAGAGTTTTTTACCATGATAGGAGGGTTCATTAAAAAAGAACCTTCGGACTCCAACAAATTACGGGAAACCCCTGAGGTGGTGGACTTGTTTTCCCATGCATTGAAGAATGAAATGTTGCTGAGAATAAAACATCAAGGATTGGACATCAAACCTGAAATTATTGTGGTGACTCGGTTAATTCCTGAGGCCTATGGTACAACATGCAATCAACGAATTGAAAGAATTGGTGGAACACAACATTCAAGGATACTCCGGGTACCCTTTAGAACATAAAAAGGAGTTCTACAGAAATGGGTTTCTCGATTTGATGTGTGGCCTTGGAAAGATTTTCAGAGGATGTATTAAATGAAGTAACGGCAGAGCTAAAAGGTCAACCTGATCTGATCATTGGCAATTACAGTGATGGAAATTTGGTTGCATCTCTGATTTCACATAGACAGGGAATCACTCAGTGCAACATAGCCCATGCTTTGGAGAAGACAAAATACCCATATGCAGACATGTACTGAAAAGATATGAAGGAAAATACCATTTCTCTTGCCAGTTTACTGCAGATCTAATTGCAATGAATCATGCAGATTTTATTATCACTAGCACACATCAAGAGATTGCTGGAAGCAAGGATACTGTTGGACAGTATGAGAGCCACACTACTTTCACCCTTCCTGGTCTTTATTGTGTGGTTCATGGATTGATGTTTTTTATCCCAAATTCAACATTGTTTCTCCTGGAGCAGACATGCAGATTTATTTCCCTTATACAGAGAAGCAGCATCGTCTTACTGCTTTACATGGTTCAATTGAGGAACTCTTGTTCAATCCTGAACAGACAGCTGAACACATGTGTATTTTGAATGACCGTAAAAAGCCCATTATCTTTTCTATGGCAAGACTCGATAGAGTGAAAAACATGACAGGACTGGTTGAACGGTTTGCAAAGAACAAACACTTGAGGGATACTGTCCTCCACGTTCTGGGGAGGAAACAGTATACAGGATTCCCATTCTGATTAGTGCATAAGCCAAAACAGAGCTTGAGGAAGCAAGATATTGAAGCAGAGAAGAAAACTAAGGGTAAGGAAGCTAAGGGAAAGAAAACCTAGGGCAAACCATCACAGGAAAAAAAAGAAAGAAAAAGAAGGATGAAACAGAGAGAAAAAAAAAAAAACAAGTTTAATCCTTGGTAATTGTTGCAGGTTGCAGGTACACAATGCAGAAATGGGGCCTCCCAACACAAGCAGAAGGGTCCCTACCAAGTTCCAAGGCATCCTCACATCCATCCCCTCCATGGACACTCATTTTTTTCAGGGTTCGAACACAATTTAGTCATGGTTCAACCTTCTACAGGAAGCTACAGGACTTTCTACAGGAAGTTCTGTATTTTTACCAGAAACATCCTATAGAGCCTTTGGGCAGGCCAGAATCGATTATGGAGAGGGATTTGAAGCTTGAAGTCTATTGAGGAGGCATGAAACCACTCTTTTCTTCCATCCTCCACTGGTTTCATCTCCTTTCACCACCATTGCCACCATCTGATTGAATATACTTGCAAAATCGTACCAAAGCTGAGAATTCTCTAGGAAAAGGAGCAGGCAGTGGGAAGGAGCAGAGAGAAAAGCATGGTTTCATGACCGAGAAGAGGAAATCACTTTGGAATCTTGGGATGACAGGGAGGCCACCAGGGCCATCAAAGATGAGGAGATAGATTGGTTGCTCAGAGGATGAGCAACACTTTCAATAGGGGGGGGATTATGAGCCCCAAAAACGGATAATTATTTGGGCTCATTCAACCTCCTAATTCGACTTAATCCACCATTCTCATTAGTTTATTGCATGTATTTTATTATATTTATGCCAATAGAGTGAATTGGGTTAGTCATTATGCCAACAAGTCTAATGTGTGCTTTGTGTAGCCTTTTTGGTCAATTTGGAGACAAAATTGAAGGTTTTAATGAGCACTTGGCAGCCAAATTCGTGGGAGAACAAGGGAGAAGATTTGTAGGAAGGTGTCCCCTTCATTTATGGGCCCTTACCTCGAATTCTCCACCATTAGCTCAGCATTCAAGGGCCACCAAATCAATTATCACAAAGGCAGCCAAGCAAGTCAAGTAGGACTGTTGTTAACTACAAGTTTTGGGCAGCCGAGTCCCTAAAGTTTAGGAGGATTGTTGGGGTCCTCAATTTTTATAAATAAGAGGGCTTAGGGCCTCATTTCAGTTAGTAATTTTGGTTAGCCAATATTTAGTCATTTTGTATTCATTTTGTAGTCATTTTGTAGTTCGATTTTTAGGCAGTAGATTAGCTTTGCTTTCAGCACATTTTCAAGTTCTCCTTGTGGACAGTTTTTGGAATGTAACATTTCTTTTGATCAATAAAGATTAATCTAGATTTGCACCAGCTCTAAATCTCTCTTAGGAGGCTGTAGCTCTTGGGGTTGGGCCCATCTCAAGTGCCCAGTACCTCCTTTGTTCACTTTCATGTGTCTTTGCTGCATTCTTAGAATAAAATCTGCTATTTAGATTTAAACCTTATTTTTCTATTTAGGTTGTTTTTTATGAGTAAAATAGATTTTCATGCTCAAATTTAGTTGATAGGTTGTTAACAGAAAAAGCTTCAAGAAAAGGGCCATCAAACATCTGTGGTTTCAACTCTCCCTCAATGGGATCAGGAGCTGTGATTAGGATGACTTTGCTTCCCACAAAAACATTGATTTTGCTTTGCCATGCAATCACTAGTGTTTGATTTTCATGTGTAGAAGTTGGTTAAAAGTTCAGACATTCATTTTCTTAGTTTCATGAGTTAAAATAAATGGTTTCATTGAAGGTCACACTTCTGTTCATTCTCTTTACTAGCAATTAGCATATTAGGTCAATGTAGCTAGGTCTTTGAATTTACAAGTCTTTGTTGGTTCAGATTGGAAAAACGACTTGCAGAGCACCTGTACCACTTCTTCATCTACTTATTCTCCATCAGCACCATCCACTCCACCCTCTACTTAGAATCCTTGCCTCACGTTTACCATTTGCTCCCAAAACCCTAATTTTTGTGCAACATTGCTTCAGTCTTCCTTGAACAAATCCCACCATCCTTGCCACTCCTTAGCTCCATTCCCCAAGTCCTGGACCTCTTCACACCCCTATTTCACCTCCATACCCATTCCTCCATCTTTTTCCCTCCATCCATCCTCTAAAATCCCATTTCTGAACATCCTGTAGAAATCTCTGAACATCCTATAGAGCCCCTGCAAACTTCCTGTAGAAGCTCACGAATGAGGTTTCTTGAAGGCCAAACTCTATGAAACTCTTAGGAAGGGTGCTAGGGACCCCTTAGGCCATCTCTGAACCTTCCCGACCTCTTCCAAGAATTTCCTCTCGCCGATCCACCTTTGCACAATCAAACGCCAGTTAAAAGCACATGCATAATAATCCTACAAAATCATTCAAAAATACAAAAAGATGTTTTCTTCAGATTTCATTATAAAAGTAGCTTAGACACATGCATTTTACCTTCATAGAAGTAATGACATCTCTTTCAATAGTTTGCATTCTCTTCTTTGCATCAGTAGGACTCGCTGGTAGAATTAGGGTTCGCTAGGGTTTGCGCTTTCCTTCAGTTTTTCAATCTCTTTTCACAAATAGATTAGCTTCCTTCGAGTTAGCTTTCATCCATCAATTAGAAAGCTTCTTCTAAGAACTCATAGAATTTGGCTTAAGCCCCTAGCGGACTTGTGCCAGCTGACCAAGTGACAGCTGCGGCAAGAGCTAGTACTTGTGCATATAGCACCGTCGCTTCCAAGTTTGTTACGAACTACCGGGTTGATAAAATTAAAGAAGGGAGTTCCAGGAGTTGCAGCGTTATTGTTGCAATACTGGGGCCCACCAGTAATCAAGAAGAATCTAAAGGAAATACAAGATAAAAAGAAAAGTTATGCAGATCTAAACATGATGTTTAAGGAGTTTCAAGTTGGGGAATAGGTGTATAAGCACATCAATATCAAGAAGAGCTTCTTGAGGATTGGATCATGTGCCAAGAAGGCACCTCGGTTTTGTGGACCTTTCTAGATTCTTGAAAGGAATCGGCTAGTAGCCTATTGACTTGCACTGCCTCTGGTAGTGAAATTCCATGATGTTTTCCGTGTATCATTACTTAAGAAATATGTTAAAGATCCTATTCATGTGATTGACTGGTCTGTATTGCAAGTGGAGCCACAAGGAGAACTCCAGCGGAAACCTCAGTGTATTTTGCAGAGAAAGACACTCATGCTTCAGAACTAAGAAATTGAGCAGGTTAAAGTGTAATGGAAGAAGTTTGGGCCCGATGAAGCTATATGGGAGATGATTGATCAAATGTGGGCTATGTATCCTTCTCTACTCGCTAGTTGAGCAAATTGTTTTTTCATATGTTTTGGTATATGTACATATGTATATGGATTTAAATACCACCATGAATTATGTTATAAAGCTCCAATAAGTGGTATGGGTGTCATTTCATTATGGTTGTCATGTTCTTATATTTTCATGTTGGTTTGGTTCTCAGTGGGTTGATCATTGTAAATACTACAATGAGCTAAGTTATAAAGCTCCATGGGTAGTATATTTTGTTTTCAATAGTCTTATTAGTTTTAGGTGTCATTGAACACTGAGGATGGTGTTCCCCAAAGGGGGAGGGTTCTATAACAACCTTGGTCAAAATTCCATGTAATAAAGTTAATAAAGGCAAATTTATAATAACCAATGGTATGGGACACGTATTCCAAGATGAATGTTGGGAAAAAAACCTTAGTGTGGGTGTTCATTTGGTTTATTATGGCTAAGGAAATTGGCAAAGGAAATGACAAAGGATTTGGAAAGGCATGAGGCATTAATTGACATTTTATTTATGGAAATAATAGAAATTAGGATAAAAGGAAGGTGAAAAGTCACGGGTTGCATGTGAGGAGGACAATGGAGGAAAATAATGGAAAATGAAGAAAATAGAGGCCTCATTAATAAAAACGCTTATGAGGATCAGTTAATACCTTTTGTCAATTTAGTTTTGGATCTCTCTCTCTATCTACTCTCTCTCTCTCATTCTTGGACACTTAGAGCATTCTTGGAGCATTTTAGCATTGGATCAAGGAAAGTGGAGGAAGGACAAAGAAGGAAAGGGGAAGCAAAGGTCAAGCAAGGAAGGACAATATCAAGTGGCTATAACGAGATTACTTGAAGGTATCAAATTGCATGTGTGATATCCTTGCTAGATTTGGCATGCATGGTACATGCATGTGTGTGGTTGGTTCTCTTGTTGTCATTGACATGGGTTTTTCCAGGTGTGATAGTGTTTTTCATCCTTGCCTTTCCATTTCTGGATAGCCATGGCGTGGTGGGTTCTCTTGTATTTGGTTGAGCTGGATTGCCAAATGGGTTGAACGCTGAGTTGGGTGGTCTTAGGATTATTCAGAAGGCCTAGGAATCTCGAGATGGGATACATAGTAAAACCTGGTTGTGAACACCTCTCTTGAGCCTAGGAATCCTTGACCGGTGAATGATGGGATACACAGTAAAGCTCAAAGGTGAATACCCTTGATTGGGCATAGGAATCCGTTGACCGGTAATGGAGGGATACACGGTAAAACCCATAGGGTGGTGACCTCGTAGGCCTAGGAATGCATTGATTGGTAATTGTGGGATACACGGTAAAGTCGAGAGGTTGAGATAGACAAATTCCTCACAGTTTAGGTGGAGATATCCAAAGGCATCCATGCTTGTTTAGGGCCTAGTGATCTGGTGGGGATTGCGGTAAAACTTGGTTGTATTGATGAGGGTTTGGGCCTAGGAATCCCTTGGTGGGATATATAGTAAAGGATGAGGAAGTCCTGGTTGGTTTTGTTGTGAGTCCCACATTCATGCTTGGAATATGGCACCGGGGTGATTCGCTGAAAGAAAGATTTGGTTCAATCCAATCTATGGTCAAGTGGTTCATGGAAGTCCCTGTTGGATTATGCATTCATTAACAAGAGCTCCTTCTCCTTGGTATTTCATGTGTAAATGTACTGGTTCATATGTGATTTTTATGGTTGATGTATCCTTGTTATTTATGTTGGTTATATGTTGGTTATGAGTATGGTTTATGACAAACTTGATGCATGACTCTCATCATGTTTTGATTAGAAAATGAATGTACAATGAATATATGACCTAATAGATGATAATGAAACTATTGTGATAAGGCATCAATTCTTCTTTACAAATCTCAGATAAGTGTGAGACCTCTATACTCAAATATGTTGTTATGACCTATGGATTACATATTTGTGACATGTTTGACGAAATGCATGTCATGGCTAGTAAGGTTCAGATAAATTATTTGCACCAATGATTGCATTTGCAACCTTATTCCATTGTTATTTACCATTTCTGAAAGTTTCATGAAGTTCTGGGCAGGGGCATGAGACCTAGCCCTGAAAAAGTGGCTTAGAATCCGGGGTCGCTAGCTCAAAGTTGACTGAGAAAGTCGATAGTCGCCACTTGAAGGCCTCATTCACATGCATGGCTTGTCATGGGAGCAAATGAGGGTCCAGATCAGTAAAATGTCAAGTTGTCTTAGGGGTTTATCACTTGGAAGGATTAGTTTCCAACTAAAGGGTTTGTAGCTCCTAAGGAAGGTCTGATTGGTTTGGTTTTGTCAGTTCCACCTCCTTAATCGTACTTGGGGAGTTGAGTCACATCACAGTAGCCTCTCGTCATATGTTTACCCCAATGGACTGGTTAACTTGGGTAAATGTGGGAGGAGGGTGTTACACATTGGTTGATGAGAAACTCATTTTTGGAAAAAATAGATGGCTTGAGTAGATTCTATAATATATAAAAAAAAAAAAATAATTCGAAAAACACATAAATAGAAAGGTAAGATTGATTAATTTTTTTCATATAGAAATTGATGAGCACATTAATAGAAAATCTAGATAAGCCACAATCTAAGAGATCTAGAATTTCAAAAATGAAATTGGGATTACACTCTAAATATTTCTCATCAGTAACAATCATGGAAGTATTGAATTCATGCTTAACATCCCTTATGGCTTATAGTTGCAATGTAGTCTTCATGGCACAACCATCATTGGTTTTGTTCTTATCCTTCTATTTGCATTAAATCCATTCTTCATACCACAACTAAGTCCACTTGAGATTGGAATTGGTGATGCTACATTGAATCTCTTCTACCTATTTTTTACATCTCTCTAAACCTCTCTAGATTTCCTTTAAATCACATAGTTTTTTCTATAATGGTAGTGCTCCATTGTATTTATATAATTTACACCTAAATTTAGCAAACACAAATTATTAGGTACAACAAGACCCTACTTGTGGTAGTAGAACCAAACACAATTAGCAAACCCTAATAAAAAGCTCCATGAAACCAATAGAGAGTTCAAAGTCCTAATTACACAATAGGGCTAAATGAGTGAACCCTGAATCCAAAGAGAGAGACCCAACAATTCCAAGGAGAAACTCTAATGTTTGTCTAAGGCTGAGCTATAGATGACTCCTCAAATGGCTATCCCAACATTGATGCTCCATGATCTAAACTCATCTACATAAGATATAACCATGAACTCTTCTAGCACCACCTTTAAATTTAATCCCCACATATAGTACCTCCAATCCATTGAATAATTCTTGAGGTCAAATCACTGTGATTGGAGTAGAATAATGAGGGCGATAGATAGAGTAACGTCCCATCTTGTCAAAGCATTCAGGTGTGTCACTTGTGAACCATTTGGATTTCATTACGATGCATCATTTACAATTAAGATAGGAGACCTTCAAATGGAGTTCCCCCATTTAATTTTGTACACTCCTCATTTAAAGTTGAGCCAATGTTAGCTTGAAGGTTGACTTCAATTTAATTTCCTAAAAGCTCAGGAATAAAAAGCTTGGGCAAAATGTTGCATCAAACTAATGATCCTTTAAATGAGGTTATTAAACAAATTAGGTTCAGAGACAGTAAATATACTAGACATTAGATTATAGTAGAATAGTATTCAACCATTATTATATGTGTTAACCCTTTGCTTTAACAAATTAATTTCTTGACATTAGTTCTTTTACCATATTATTAATGACTTACCCTAAACCCTAAAAAATTGTATTTGTGTTCTCTAAAATTATAAACCTTAGTTATTTGTGTAAATAAATTTGTAGCTACCACCACTTTTTACAATATACACGTTTTAATTTTTTTATACAAATAAATTCTTTCAAAATATTGAGAAGACTTATTACAATTCACTTATCATAAGCATCACTAGTACCATCCAAGAATGTAGGTGTTACTCATTATTATTATACAAGAAAAACCATACCACTTAAATAATTTGCTAATTTATAGAAAAATAATTTTTTCCTTTACAAATATATCTCTCTATCTCTCTCTATCTCTCTAATTCTTAAGCATTAACTTATATCAAACCAAAAAAGACTTTAAAAAAATACAAAATTTTAATGGTACTTTACCACCAAAACACAAAAGAATTCTTACTCACCGGTCATTGTTTATTTTTATGATTTATACATAACGCTAATTTATAAATCTAAGTTCCAAGTTTGTGTGTATCAAGTGGCCAATTACTTAACTCTAACTCACATGATTAGAATTTAACAGCGAGTCAATATGAGCTGGACTATCGCTGATATAACCGTATAACAGAGACACTACAAAAGAAATTTTCATTTTTTGTTTCAAAATATATAGGAATTATGCTTATATTTAACAACGGGGATGTAGCTCAAACGGTAGAGCGCTCGCTTTGCATGCGAGAGGCACGGGGTTCGATACCCCGCATCTCCACTTACATTTTCGTTTTGTCTTGCATTGGCTTGACTGGCATACGAAGGTTCCTTTTTCGCTTTTGCTGTGTACCCCTGTTTGCAGCTGTCAGCGGAACAGTAAAATTCACGTATGAGCAGTATAGGTGATTTGCATGTGATATCATAGATTTTGATGTGAGTGGACACAATGGTTAACGGTCAAAATTCAATCCCATAAATTACCATCTCGCGGGGATAGCTCAGTTGGGAGAGCGTCAGACTGAAGATCTGAAGGTCGCGTGTTCGATCCACGCTCACCGCATTTGTCAGTTTAACTATACCATGCCAGATGCCGTAAGAATAGCTCCGTGTTCGCTCAAAGCCTGTGCGATTGGATTACAGATAATTAAATTTTCCTTTTCGTCTGTATTTTAAAATTTTATTTTTTATCTTATTGCGACGAGTAGGCTATAGTTTTTTTTGTTTTTGTTTTTATCTAATTTGAGTTTAAATTTTTTATGGGACAAATTTTATATGCTAGAAGTAGCTCTTTTTCTTTTTCTCATGAGATTTGAACTAATGATTTGATATGGATTAAGCCTCACATAAACTAATTGATCTACACCTTGTATATATAGACAAGTTAAATGTCCATCTTATTAATGGAATGTAAGATGATCTACATATGTACACATGAGAGGATATATAAAAATGGAGTTTAGTAAGAATTTAAATGACAATAGTGTCAAGAGGGTAATCGATATTTTTATTCAAAATTATGTGGGGAAGAAATCTTAGTGTTTTGAGTTGATATGAAGAGGAGTTATAATGTAGAGGATTTTTAATGTGTGCATATATAAGCTTAGATGATTATCTCAATCATTTGAACCCTTTGTGCAAAGTATGTTGCAGATGGAGAGGTTATAAGTCACAAGTTCAAATATGGTTGAGTCCTTTGTGTTTACCAATGGCTCGTATGGTTGAGCAACCCTCCATCCCATCAAATGCATAATCATCTGAGTCCAACCAATTTTTGAGTGAAATTGACATATAAGCAAGTTAGCCTACTCGACATAGAAATAGATTTGATATGAATTCATTGATGCCTTCGGAAAAGGCTTATTGATAGTGGCGTTATAGTGTGATTTGTATGCAATGATGAAAGCCCTAATCCACAATGTACACCTCTAGGAAAGTAACCACTATCACATCAACAACATATACTTTTCACTTTAGGCTGTCTCTCTTTCAACTTGAGGGGTTATCCTTATTAGGAATACTAAGAGGAAGCTATGAGATACAAGGTGAATTTGAGAGTAGGCTTATTAAAATAAGGTTTGGATTTTTTTGGGTTTTTAGAATAAGTGATGGAGGGACCTAGACTCTCAATTCCAAATCCAACTAGAGAAATAGAGTCAAGGTGAATCAAATGGCAGTGATATCAAGAAGAAACTCTCCAAAAGTTGACCTATTTTCCTCAAGGGATAGTGTTTTGAGATTAAAATCAAGAGGAAGAATAATCTATCACCCATTTAATATCAACGATGAATAAAGGTCTACAATAAGGGAAACTTTAGTGAAAAAACCTTCACCATCCAAAATCAATTATGACTTGATGAAATTACTTAACTTTGACCAAAGAATTATAAGGAAAAACATTAATCCTTATGCATCAAAATGAGATCAAGCGAGCCTAAGCTTCAAGAAGTGAGAACATTCATTCATAAAGAAAGAACCCTTTACACCATAAATGCTCTAAGAATGATATGCCAATTAAGCTCCAATGAGACAAAAATCCCAAAAATTCAACTATGGGTGAAAATGAGGAAGTGAATATCAGTATATATAGTGATGCCAACTTCTTTTTACAATGAAATCATATCTCATGTGATCCCTTAAAAAACAAAAATATAATTAACTAATCTAAAATACAATAATATAATAAAAGTGGTCAAGCCATATGTGTAAAGAATAAGATGAAATAAACTCCAAATATAAGTCGTCTACTTCGAGAAGTTTGAATGATGACCCAATATGCCACACCTAACCTCTAAAGGCTCCTAAAAATATGTAGATGGTCAATATTCCCTTGAACAAGTGTGGTGCATGCCTCAAAATATGGTGAAGTAACTTTCCATGTCAATAAATGTCCAACACCTAGTCCCATATTATAGAGTGACTTCATGAAGAGAGTGAAAAGTACCCCAAGATGTGATACTCTATGGCAATCCTTTCTAAATGTGATCCTACAAAGAGATATTTGGAATTATTTTTTTCCTTACTGTACCCTTCACTCTTTTTTAGAAGTTCACCATGCCTCAAGGGAGAGGCTCTTGTGGGAGAAGAGGTTGTCAGAGAAGCAAGGGTCCATCACCCTCCTAAGCACAATTAATAACAAAGCATTCAACATATATTTATCATTGATCCAGATTTAAACAGGAGCGCAATAAAATACAGAGATAACCATATACACAAAGATGCAGCGGAAATAATACTTCATTTCATTAATGGAAAATACTGAAATA
>APFE030898538.1:0-10196 GCA_000404065.3 Pinus taeda
TTATATTATGTTGATTACTCTAATTTGTAATTTTGAGCTTCTTATAATTTGGTTTTGTTTTCATCACATGTTGTGTTTCTTTATGTTGTGTTTTATTGTCACTTCTACTTTCTTTAATTCACTTTTTCCTAATGCCAATAATCATTGATGAGCATTCCCTATTGTTACAAAGAAATGTGAACATGAATTTTTGAATTACTTATCAATAATGTACCCACTTTCTTGATGAAAAATAGAAACAATTCAAATATGCTTTCTTCCCTCACTATAGTGTTTGTAGATTTGACCTTGATTCACTAGTGTGAAGGCTCCTTCTCTAAATAGTGGATTTATTATCCTCCCCCTATTTTCTTTTGAGTGTACTTTCCCTGTGCGAGGCCCCTAAGGATTAGTCTTCTCCCTCCATGATGACTTCATGTTCTCTTCCTTAATATTTCATACCTTGTAGTCATTCTTGCATCCCCTTTTCCTTTTTATCTTTCCCCCTTCTCAGATTCATGATATCTAGAGAGTTTTATGACTTCTAGTTTGCATGATGCAAACCACCCTATGGACTCACCTATGTTGATGCACATCAACAATTTAAAAAATTGACTTTTCCATCATGGCTCTCCTCCAAATGAAAAGGGTCTCCCTAATTATTTTTAAAGAATGTACTGAACAACAAGTGGGTTTGTCATGAAGAATTTTGTTCCTTGCCACCCCTTAGCATGGTCCATAAGTAAAAGTTATTTTGAGAACCTCTGTCAACCCCATTGTTATTCAAGTTCACACTTATATTATTAAAAATAATTTCTCCCCATTTTTGCTAAGGAACAAAAAGAATAATATTTATTGGAAATCAAAAGAATTCATGTTCTTTCCATTGAAGTTCCAATTCATAGAGGATTCCTCCAATGATTATTTCATTGGTCTTTAATGAATTTTTAAAGATGTTATTATTAAACTACCTTTGAATAGGCTCTAGGCCCTTTGGTCCTCCATCACACTATTCATTGTAATTAATATTGGTATGCATAACTCATTGAAATTTTTATATCATATGAAAATGTTCAAGTCAAAGTATTTTCCTCTACCAAAGTATAGAAGGGGGCTTACACCTATTAAGGTTTTCACCACTACAATACGAGCCCTGATGAGCCTCATAAATGGGTAATTATATGGGCTCATTTTACCTCCTAACCTAGTCAAATGAACCATTCTCTTAGCTTATTGTATGATTTTCTTATTATATTTATGCTTATAGGGTGAGTTGAGTTAGTTATTATGCCATGTGGTCTAACATGTATTTAATGTAGATTATTGATGGATTTCGATGTCAAATTCAAGGATCTAGTGGTCAAACTGTAGCAATAACTTGAAGTACATAGAGGAGAGGACTTATAGGAGGGAATCCCCCTCATTTATTTCTGCTCACTTCGAATTCCCCTTCATTCATCTCGGAGTACAAGCAGTCGAATCATGCACTAGAAGGCAGCCGAGCAAGTGGAAGATGATTGATAATTACCTCAAGTTTTGGGAGCCAATCCTCCCTTATTTTAAGGAAGTTGTTGGTAGCTTTAGAGGTATTAGTAGAGATGCCTAGGGACTCACTAGTGTCGACTTTTTTTTTCTTTTGTAAACTCTGCTTTTCAAGCTTATTATTTTATGACAGTTTTATGTAATCTTGCTATTTTTTCATAATGAAGGTGGAATCATTTTTGAGCTAGCACTGAGTTTCCTCAGAGGGCTAAAACTTTTGGGTTAGGGTCCAATCCAAGTAGCCAAACTTATCTTTACTTCTATTTGTATGCTTTACCTCAATTTGTAGATTAGTTTCTTGTTAGATGTATTTCTCTTATGATTATGTATAGGCTACTTTTGATGATTTAGTAGCTTAAGTCCATTTTGTGTTTTCTGTTGTAGGTTAAGTAGTCATGAGAGAAGATTCAAAAGGCTAGCAACAGTGCCTTGGCCTCCCGTCCTCCCTTTGGGACCATGATTTGAGGCAAAGACTCTCTTGTTGCCCCAAAAACACAAATTTTCCTCATTGCTAGGACTTCTAGTGTTTGTAGCTCTCTAGTAGGTTGATAGTCTAGTTTTTCTTTTCTTTAGATATTATTTGTCATGTTCACTTCCTAATTTTCAGTAGTCCTTTTGCATGCTTTACTTTATTACAACATTTCCTAGCATTTCCTTCCATAAATCATAGTTTAGGCCATTTTAATGCAAAACTCTGTTTTTCCTAGGATGCACTCATTTAATTGGTTGCTTGATTTTCTTGGTTGACTATTAGTTTCTATGCAACAAATCTCTTCTAGCAGTAGGCTAACTTACCAGCAATCACAACCTCCATTTGATTCATGCCCTATAGGTCTCCCAAACCTGACCTCAATTCTACCCTTGTTTCCTTCATTTTTCATAGAACTTCTTCCTCTCTCCTTGAGAAAAATCGATCATATTTATCTCTTCTCGTGATTCATGGTAGACCTTAGGTGCCCTAAGACCTCATTCCAACCTTCATCCACATTTTCCACCCACTCTCACACCCTCAAAATAGTGAAAATTTCTGTCGGCCTCCTGTAGTTTCCCTATTTTCCTCGTGTAGTTTTTCAAAGTAGGCTTTCTTTTGAAGGTTGAGTGCATGAAAAGCCTCTAGGAGGCCACCTAAGACCTCATAGGACATATCCACACCATCCTACATCCTCCCAAGCTCCAAAACCGCCATCTAATGCCACCTATTCGCTGCCACACTCACACACAATAAATTAGATGCATGTTAAATTCACATAAAAACACATAAATATCCAAAAATATGTTTTTTTGTTATTTACTTATAGAAATAGCATCATTAGATGTTGTTTACTTCCTTGAGTAGGTAATGGCATTTCTTTCATGGTTTTCATAGTGTTTTTGGCAAAAGTAGAATTAGCTTGTTAATTAGGGTTTACTAGGTTTTGCTTTACATTTGAGTCTTTCTCCTTTCTGCAGTAAGAATAACATATGTACAGTAATCTTTCTTTCCTTTCATCACAGATAGAGCTTCTTCTAAAAGTTGGCTTGAGCTCCTAGTGATCTCACGCCATCTGACCAAGTGACAACCTGCAGTGAGAACTAGTACTTATGCATATGGCACTCATGCTTCCAAGTTTGTTATGAACTACCAGGTTGATAAAAGTAAAGTTGTTAGCCCAAGAGTTGCAACATTCTTGTTGCAATACTAGCGGTCACCACTTTTTAGCGTCGTTTCAGGGAAGCCTCATAGTATTCTGTGATTACTGCTTTCTTCTATTTCATATTGCAAGATTCTGCTAATAGTTTATTTCGGCAAGATTAGACTAGTCATTTCTTTTCTTTCAGTTCTACATTTCCTTGCTTTCCTTTTCAATTCTACAAATGTCCATTCAGCAAGTTCATTTCAGCTAGTTGCAATTTGTTTTGTTCAATCACAATTTCAATTTCTGCAGGTACTTTCAGTGTAGGGAAAAAGAAACAAAAAAACAACCAATAATATTTCCTTTCATGTCTCGTAGGAGTAGAGATAACTTAGGAAAAATTTTGCCCAACACCCCCACTGCTTCACACAACCAACCTTCTCTCTTCTTCGATGGCTACAATGAAGAAGAATCCTTAAGTGAACATTCACACATATTTGAAGAACCTATAGGGGAAGAAGAAGAAGACAACATTCCTCTGGAGCCAATGGCTGAAAACAGAAATGCTAGGAGAAATGGAGCAAGAATATAGGGTACCTTCCCCATTTGGGAGACCAATGGGGACATCAAAATGAAGAATATATGTCCTTCAGCGGTACCTCACTTCCATGGTCTAACTACAGAAGATACTGACACCTTCTTGTTCGAGTTTTCTATCATTTGTCAAACTTATGACTATGAAGAAGACAAGCAAAAGTTGAAACTATTCCCTTCTACTCTCAAGGACATAGCACTATGCTCGTTCATGGGATTACGTAGAAACAACATCACAACTTGAGCTCAGATGTAGCAAGCCTTTAACAACAAGTATCAAGACTATTTTAGGTCAAAATATACTAAAGAATAAATCTTGCGAATGACCATAGGAAGTGATGAGTCCCTCGAAGACTATGAAGAGAGGTTCGAGCTGAGTTAGAAAAGGGCAAGGTGTACACTTGACCCTGAGTCTCTGAAGTTGGTCCTCCTCAGGGGAATTCGGGACGACCTTTTAGAAACCCTCCATCTACTAGCTGAGGGAGACATCTACCGACTATCTTATGGGGACATAAAGCCTGTTTTTAGAAACCATTCTAGAGCAACTAGAAAGAAAGGTAGGGGGAGTCAACCCATAGCTAGTACCTCTTCTTCTAATTCATACATTAAAGGTGAAATTGGAAACATGTTGGAAGACTGCAAGAGTGAGATTCTACGAACTCTTTCCATGCAAATGGATACCTTACATATCAAAAGAAAACAAGAGGAAGCACAAAGGGCTTTGGACATTTTTTTCCCTAGATGCACCAAGAGGCATTGTAGGAATGAATTCCCATTGAACTGTATAGAGGTTTGTTCAGTCTGTGAAGAATATCATTCTACAGATAAGTGCCCTTCCTTTCCTCAACCTAAAGATATATACCAAGGGCCCGAAGGAGTCACTAAACAGATCTATTACATAAACCAAAGGAGGCCCCATGGACCTAGACCATACGAGTAGGGGATGCAAGGGACATCTTAGGCATACTACAAACCCAACCAAGTCACATCGATACCTTCTTGGGGACCCCCTCCTCATCCTTCCTAGTGCACACCTCGTCCATGGTCCTTCACATCTCAATATCATGCCCAACGGGCCACCCATTAATTTCAATCCTATGTTGAGTCACAACCTTAGTGGAATGCATCTCATGAGGGGTGGAGGCCTAAATACAACTCTCTTCCCAATATTCTGCCTCCACCACCTGCTCAACTACAACCGTTACCATTTGCTCCACCAAGGCAACCCCAAATGCCTACCCAGCCAAATCCGAACCTGAATAACAGACAGGCTCAGCAAGTGTATAGTGGGAAACCATCATGCCCAAATTATGTTGTGGAGATTCGAGAAATTAACTTGAGATCTCGGAAAGTCCTCACAAATAGCAAGTCTACACCTAGGGAGGTTGACGAAGATAACGAGGAAAGCAAACCTAAATCAAATCCACCCTTTCCTCAGAGACTATCAACGACAATCCAGCCTACCACATAAGAGAGTGAACTCCTAGGGGAATTGAAACATTTATGTGTGAATATACCAATTCTCCAAGTCATAAAAGATGTGTCTATCTACAATAGGTTGATCAAAAAGAGGTGCTTTATGCACCTAGGAAGGTGCAAGAGAGATGCCCCAACCATCAATGCCATAGGAAAATTGTCCGACTTGATGTTGGGGTAGATAATCTGTCCAAAATATCTGGACAATAGAAGCCCATTGATTTCCACATCAATGGCACAATGGTCTCACATAGCTTGATTGATGTGGGAGATCCCATTAATGTGGTGAAAAAGGAAACAATTCTCAAACATAACCTCCGAGGCTCCTTGAGCAAGACCACGACAGTGCTGCAACTAGTAGACCGCTCCACAGTGACCCTTGAGGGGATTGTTGAAGATGTGATGGTCTCCATTGATTCTTGGGAGTCCCCTACCGATTTCTTAGTTCTCAAGCCAAAGGAATATCTCACTTGGTATCCTCTCATTCTGGGAAGATGCTCGTAGGCTACAGTTGATGCCTACATCAGTTGTTGAGCTTCAAACATGACCATAAAGAATTGGCACATGTCCAACCAGTTAATCCTATATCCTCCTGTACAACCCTTTCTAGAACATGATCTACCTCTCTAGTTGGAGGAGGAGGATGAAGATGAAGTTTATTCTGCACCACTTTGTACCTTAGAAATCACCATGGGGGGGAAACCACAATATGAGGATGATATGATTGAAAATTTGACTCAGAATCCACCTCCCAATGTATCACCATTAGAAGACATAGTAAGAGAAACCCGAAAAAATCCCTCAACTAATCTCTATGTGGCTGACCCCACTTCTCGTCATGTTAAAAATATAGAGTTCGACCGAGAAAGAACATTGAAAATCAATGAACCCTATCTACTTCCGAGGAGAAGGATCTATGCAGCATACTGAGAAAACATCTAGATGCCTTCGCCTAGAGTTATAAGGAGATTAAGGGAGTGCACCCTTCAATATGTACTCATCATATATACATCAAGGAAGATTGCAAGCTAGTTAGGCAACCTCAAAAGAGGATGAACCAAGAACTTAAAGATATTGTTAAGGAAGAACTGCAGAAATTGCTTGATGTAGGATTCATCTATTCCATCTCTGATAGTGAATGAGTCTCTCCTTTGGTGCTAGTGCCAAATAAAAATGGTAAGTGGAGAATCTATGTCGACTATCGAGAATTGAACAAAGTGACTAAAAAGGACCATTTTCCTTTACCTTTCATAGATCAAGTGTTAGACGGTCTCATAGGGAAAAAGTTTTTCTCCTTCCTAGATGGGTTTAGCGGTTACAATGAGATTCAAATCAACCCGAAAGACCAATATAAGACCACTTTCACTTGTCCTTGGGGTACCTTTGCATACTGTGTCCTTCCTTTTGGTTTGTGCAATGCTCCAGCCACTTTCCAACAAACAATAAGGTAATGGTATTGTAATCATAAGTTTGTATGTTGATGATGTATTATATATGGGTAGTAGTTCTAAGATGAATGATAAATTCAAAGTTGCCATGATGAATGAATTTGACATGAAAGATCTAGGCCTCATGAAATATTTTCCAAGAACGGAGGTTTATGAAAGAAAGTATGAGATTTTCATTTGTGAGATAGAGTATGCACAAGATATGCTAAATAAATTTGATATGATTGATTGTAATCCATCCCCTACTCCAAGTTGTCATGGAGTTGTGTTATATAGAAATGATGATTTTGATTTAGTTCATGAGACAAATTACAAAAGTATTGTGGGGAGCTTCATATTCCTAACCCACTCAAGATATAATATTACGTATTGACTTTGACTTGTTTCAAGGTATATGAAAAATCCATCTAAAATACATATGAAGAAATTTTAAGTAATGTGAAAGGAACTCTAAATTTTGGTATTTATTGCTACTCTTCTCAAAATTTCAATCTTATTGGATTTAGTGATTAAGATTTGGGAGGTAGTATTGATGACCTTAAGTCCACATCTCCACATTTGGAATTTGTTTCTCTTTTTGTTCTATTTTGATTACCTAGAGCTCAAAGACACAAACCATTGTTTCTCCTCTCATCCACACAAGCAGAGTATGTTGCAATTACCTCAACATGTACACAAGTTGTTTCGCTCAGAATTTTTCTTAGAAGATATTGGAGAAAAGTTGATTCAACTTATAGTGATTTATTGTGATAATGTAAGTGGAATCAAGTTAAAAAAGAACCTAGTTCATCACAACAAGATAAATAATTTTGACATGAAATATCACTTCATTCACGATTTGGTGCACATGAAGTATATTGAATTGAAACACATAAATACTAAGGATCTGCTAGGCGATATCTTCACCAAAGAAGTTACAAAAGATCAGTTTTTGGCACTACTATATAAGATAGTAAACCCTCATTAAGCATTAAAGGGGAGTTTTCAAGATAATGCTTAATCAAGTCATGTAATTTCTGTTGGGAATAATGCTTAATTACTTATGTAAAATGCTGACAAAGTAGCCAACAGATTTTGTGTTCACTCCAAAATTAGAGCACCGGATTGTTAGGGTGGTCACTGCTGGAAAGTGCTGTAAATTAGGTGTAATGTCAATAGATTTGTTTCAGAGTTGATTTTAGTAATAGTTTTAATATATAAGAATGTAGTTAATAGTTGAATTAATATATGAGATTTGCAACATTTCTTAGCTCACAAAGTAACTGTGTTTTTTAATTGTTTTATTTTTTTTTATGTATTTTTTCTTCATAGTACTGTTGGCTTCTAAATTGGGTTGAAATAATTCATTTCATATTCTACAAGTGGTATGAGAGGAGGTAAAATTATTTTGGGTTAAAGTTGTATTGTTGGAATTTCGCTAAAGTTAATCATGTCGAATTCTAACGAGATGCTAGTTCGAGAATTTGATGGGAACGATTATGATTATTGGTGCATTAACATGCTAACGTTTTTTATTGGAAAAGATTTGTGGGAGATCGTTGAATGATGATATGAGGAGCCAGCTGATTGAAATGCTCTTACAGCGAATGAAAGAACAAAAAAAAATTATTGGAAAGGGTTCAAAATAATTCATGTTCTTCCCATTGAAGTGCCAATTCATAGAGGATTGGTACAATAATTGTTACTGTTCTTTTATGAATTTTTAAAATTTTTATTATTAAACTACCTTTGAATAGGCTCTATGCCCTTTGGTCATGCATCACACTAATCATTGTAATTAATATTAGCATGCATAAATAATTGAAAGTTTAATATCATATGCAAATCTTCAAGTCAAAGTATTGTTCTCTACCAAAATATAGAAGGGGGCTTAAATTTATTAAGGTTTCCACCACTACAACAAGAGCCGATATGGTATAGAAAAATTCAAGACAAGACCACCTATCACCAAAGACCTAGGCTTCACCATCAGATAAGAAAGGCAATGTGATTGTTACATAAATTTCTTATCACGTTCACCGAAAATGAAGGTTGGATAAATGGTTGCAAAGTATTAAAAACATAGAGAGAAAGGATATAATGAGTGTATGTGATGGTAGTTCCATTCCCATATGCATGAAGTAATTCTGATCGAGCTGAAATACATTATATATAAATATACTTACACCTCATACAAAATAGAGCAACAGAAGGTGACTGCATTGCAGTGACAATGATGTAAATAGGTTTCTTAGTCATCCGGAGATGTTGAAGTGAAATGATACATTGCATGTGGATCTTTCCCATTGATAATTATTGAATACGACCATGGTTGTCATCATGTGACCAGGATAATGGTTTTGAAAATGTATAGTGTTATATTTTTGCATGCCATCAATCAATTCTTGCTCAACTGCATATTTTGTTGGAAGACATAACGTCAACTAACATCATTATTATAAAGAAATGGTTTTGCACATCATTTAACACATCTTAGCCGTAGCCCAAAATCACACAGTAAGGAAATCCAGAATGGAAAAAGATGCAACAGGTGATTTTTTCCTTTATAAATTTGCTTGTAGTGGATTTTGAACGTTTCTGATCCTTCAAAAGTGTAAAGCCAAAACACCTCTAGGATTGAAAGTGGTTGGCATTGTCTTTGCGGTTCATTTCATTTTGATATTTGTTACACTACTTCAAATGATAAATGACAGTCTCTACATATTTATTCTCTCTCAATCTCCATTGAACGATAAGATTTCAGCAGAGAAACCTGGAGTAGTTGACATTCTATATTTCATGGGTATGGAAATCACGCTGATCCTAAAACGGGTTTGGAAATTGAAGAAAAAGAACCGATAGTTGATAGCCTGAGAAATGAACTTCAGGCCTTTCTGAAGGCCAAAAGAGCAAACAACATGAGAAGGGAGGTGAGTTACCACAAAGATGGTGGGGAAGGAGACCACTTTCTTAGAAAATCACTTTCTTAGAACTTGAAGAAAAAGAAGCAATAGTTGATAGCTTACGAGCTGAACTTCAGGCCTTTCTCAAAGCCAAAAGGGCCAACAACTTGAGGAGCGAGGTAAGAAATAGTAAATTGTACTCAACCAAATTAAAGGTAAAATATTTCATTGAAAAAATAATTACATCAGAGAAATAATTACATTAGAGAAAAAATAATTACATCAGAGAAATAACCAACTAAATTCTGAATATGTAAATTTCAATTCTACTTCATTTAACTTCGCCCCGACATAGAGGGCATTGATTTGTGTTTCTAAACAATTGGGCAGCACATTGAGGATGCAGAATGTGGGAACATGGCAGTTGTACTACGTTCTTACCATCCTCAAAATCCTCCAAACAAATTGTGCACATTTCTGCTCCCTTTACATCGTTGGCTTCTACTTTGTTGAATTGAACGACAGGTAAACTTGCTACCGCTTCAGCAGGCAGCCCAACTGTGACAAAACCCAAAGACTCTAGCAATTCGTGCAATTGGTCGAGCTGCGCCTGGACGTGGTCGAGCTGCGCCCGGAGCTGGTCGGCAGTAGGTTCATTGTTT
>APFE030898556.1:0-10542 GCA_000404065.3 Pinus taeda
CGTACTTCTTAATTTTCATCATATTGAGAGCCTTGCCATGGGTGTTTCCATCAAGTACAACATCTGTAACATATAACCTCACCAGAAACATAATGCCAACAAATTCTTGATAAAAGTATGGCCGACCTCAACTTCACTTCCAACAGATCCATTTGTAGCATCAGCGTAGATTGGATCATCCTCAAAATCATGGTTGCTTCCATCCCACTTCCTCTAGTTCATATACAAGAAGTCAAAAATTTCAACGTCGGGGAAATCAATGGGTTCCCAACTTTTAAGACTTCTAGAAAGTATGTCATCCCATATCACTTCTTGTGTGAAAGAACCACATTTATCATGTTTTTCTACATGGATCAAGGGCTTCACGAGGACTTCGTCCTCTTTGGTATCGTAGTCAATTCCCCAATCCACAGTCAAAAAATCTCCTATATATCCTTCATTTTCTTGATGATATCCTATATTTGTGGCTTCCTCAAGATCATCCCAATCTAGCTCTATGACCTTTGATGATTTTTTCTACATTTTCAAAAAGATGAAGACATAATTGGTTAATGGCCAAGATGTTGTGTGCATATTCATCAGTCATGAATTGTGAATCCGATACTAACTTTTTATTTAGTCAAGACTTCAAATGAAGTGTTGCTGGTAGGTTCATAAAGATCATTGATATTATATGTTCCAAGAGATTTAATGAATAATTTCACCAAAGTACCTTGGTGAGTGATGCACTCTCTGGAAACATATGAGATGAATTCAGCTATATGTATGAATAATGGAATGCCATTGAATTTTGGGAGATCAAGGAATATCTCACACAACTTCTAAGGAGCCATTCTTTTAAATTTTTCATAGTAATCAAGAGAAGAGTCACCAGGGTGAATTTAAGGGGCCTTAAAGAATTTGAGGTTCAATGAAGAACTAGGGATATTTTCTTCCAATGGAGTCACCAAATAAGGATTTATATTGTCGTATGAGAACAAGACATGCTTCGTGTCCCTGAAAATTATGGAAAAATGTTACCATAAAATATAACAAGCCTTGGAGGATGAAACCCTACCTGACAAGAGCTAGACTAAGTGCTAACAATGGGGTAGAGGCCCAATGTTACTTTAGCCAAAACCCCCTACTCTTTATCAAATTTCACCGATGGGAGGGGTCCCGATAGGAAGGAGATCACTTAAAATACATACATTAGGTATAAGAAAAAAATTGATCAGGTTAGAACTCAGTAAAGAGAGAGATTCAATAATGGTTCAAGGCTTCAAAGAAGAAAAATGCTCTCAAAAAGTAGCCCTAGAAAAGGAGGCTTAAGACCTAGGGATGTGATATTTTCGATGGTGATAGGTATTCACAAGATCAAAGCCCGTGAGAAAAGGCTTCTTATGATGGACTTCAACAAGTAATAACCTCATACTGTAGGGACCAACCCTATATATATTTTTTCTTTTCCTTTTTTTAATCACAATAAAATACAACCAGAAGAGAAAAACATTGGGAATTCAAATTTATTCAGCACTATCTAACACATCCCTAAATTTCATTTCACTGAACATGTCATAAAATTTACATATATTTAACTAAGGCCATAAAGAAATCATACAAAATAATATTGCAACACATATGTACCATTCACCAGAAGTCGAGACTCCACTTGATTTGTTGTTACTTGTCTTCCCTTGTTGTCGGTCACCTCCGTGGGTGAATGACAATGTATTTGATCCGAATGCGATGACCCACCGGTTAGCCTCCTAAACTACTCCTTGGGTACTCATCTTCCACGTGGACCCCCGAGCTACAACGGGGTTGTACAATGGAGGAATACAATAGCTAGTAGAGGAGAGCACTCCTTGGCTCAAGATTCCCCTCTCTAAAATCCTATACCTCACCAAACTCACTATAGTTTCATAATCACTGCTCTAACATAGTCTCATCCATCCAACAATAGGGTTCCAAAAAAAAGTCCCTTCTCCCATGGCTTGCCCCTTCTTTTATAGGAGTCCTGGTAGGTGACACTTGGCATGTCATGCATAATTAATTATTTTTTTATAATTCAATAGTTTGATTATTCACCCACCCATGTGTCACTCTCTCATCAAGGGTCTCCAAAATTATTTACTTAAATTTTAATTTAAAACTAATATTTTCTTCACCTCAACAAGGTTCCTATTTCTTCTCCTAGTTGCCTCTTGATCCCCCTTTTTACTCCCTAATTTGTGTTCATTACTAAAGTCAATTAATGAGCCAATATTTGATCCCCTATCTATTCCCTAATTTAACTCAAGATATCTTTTAGATGGATATTCTTATGTTAGTTGTTGCCACATGGACGTTCTCTACATATCTCTAAAATTTAATTTATTAATCTTATTCTAATTCACCATCCTCTTCTCTTAATCAGGATTAACTATTTTAGGATTAATCTTTATCCTTACAATTATGTCTGTCTTTCCCCTTTTACCTAATTAAACTACATAATCTACCTAATATTTTCCAACATGGGAAGGGTGGAGTTTTTAAGGTAACCTATTTTATTTCTTTGTATGATCCTCTTAACCCAAGTTTTATTTTTTATTTAATTACCTCGGTTTCTAACATCATTTACCATTGATGTAAATTTACCTAGTTTTCATTTCTTGATTATATTTGTTAATTGATTTATTTTAAATGATTCCAAGGGTGCCAAGTTTTGGTCGTGCCCTTCAAGAACTTCTCTTGAAGTTCCAAGCATGCCACGCCTAATAGTTTATTTGTGATGCCAATGGTTCCAAGTTGGTCGTGCCCTTCAAGAAATTCCCTTGAAGTTCCAAGGGTGCCACACCACTTTCCCTTCAAGCATTCAGTGACTACGAGGGGAAGGTATAGGTGTAATGACATAGACCAATATCATCTCTTATGTTGCCTACTATAGTGAGACTAATGGTGTTGGGGATCAAGGAATCCACCTTGATGCGTGCTCCCCAGTAAAATCCTCATGAGCGACCCAACTATGCGACCTGCCCTTATGACATCGTGATCTTCAAGGCGAAGGTGTTTCAACCCTTCTAGCCCAAGTCACAGTGGGAGTGCTAGTGGGTGAGATTAGGGACACTATCCCACCCCTCCCATGTAGTTCCATCCACTTGTATAACCCCACCACCCATATGTGAGTCATTCGACCAAGCAAAAAATCTGTGCCTGCAACCACTAACATCTTATCAAAATATAGATAAACATATATAGCAAGTTTAAAAATTGACCTTGAATTTCAAAGACAAAATAATATAATTTTTTTTCATCAAACCAGTTGTCATCAACTCATCATATGCAAGTGCCTCTGGTGGTTTCCTTCTATACTCAATAATCATCAGTAACAAGGTTTCTCATTGTTAGTCATTTTTCATTAACAACACTTAGTCATTCACATCATTGTTCATTGTAAGTCCAAACTAATGAAAGTAGGTAACATAGGGGACACACCCATCATGGCTATCATCATCAAAACATCAATGGAAACATATATATCAATTAAGCTATCAACATCATAACATTAGTAGAAATATACCTATCCATCAAATTTATCATCATCATGATTTTAATAGATAGCATACATATCCTTTACTACGATCATCATCATAAATTCAATTGAGACCAAACATAACCATTTATGCTACAATCATCATAATACCAATAGATACATAAATAACCATTAATTCTATCTTCATCATAATATCAATGGAGAACATACAGAAACATCACATCCACTAATATCACAACCACTAATAATAGAGTCATATGTCTGGATCCTTAACATGAGGTCCTCAAAGAATAAAGTGTGGGCCTTAGGGCTAAATAAATGTTAATGACATATCATTGCCAGTTAACTAGAGCGGGGCACTACATACAACCCCTCTTAATAATGGACTTCGTCTCAAAGTCCTTGGAATAGCTAAGGAAAATGGTGACGCATCTCTTTGGTATCCTCCAAAGTAGCTCAATTGGGACTATAGTTGTCCCACTAGACCTTAACCTGGTCCACTAACGGCTGTCACAAATATGATCTTCATAGGCACTCCATGCAATCTCATAATCTTATCAATAAAAACTCTGGCTATTTCTAGTGCCTTAAATGTAGTCTTAACTATTATGAAATTGGCGCTCTTGGTCAACATGTCCACCACTACAAATATGGAATTATGTCTTCTTTAGGGCATTGGTAGTCCCACAATGAAGTCCATTGATTTAACTTCCCATTTAGATTTTGGTATCTCATGGGGTTTCAATAACCCTGTTGGATGTCTATGTTCAACTTTTACTCATTGACACTCTAAGCATCTTGCTACCTAGTTCACGATGTCCTTCTTCATCCCTTTCCAAAAGAAGAGTGGTTTTAGGTCCACACTCATCTTCTTAACACTAGGTGTGCCATGTATACTACGTGATGTGCTTCATTCAATATTAAATGGCATATATCTTCATTTGGTGGTACATATATCCTTCCCCAAAATCGTAGTAGCCCATCGTTATCAAGGGATCATTCTTCATATTTTGGGACCCTCATTTCATCCTCCCTCAAACTTTTGCTAACCTCCTAGTACCAAGTGTCTTTAAATTGTAAATCAAGTAGTTTCTCCCTCAACTTTTTCTTTTAAGGGAACCACTAAAATATATGAGGCCTCCTACTTAAAGAATCAACCACCCTATTTATTGTTCCTTTTATGTAAGTGATATCAAAATCATATTCACTAATTAGCTCAAACCATTTTCTTTGTTTTACATTTAAGTGTTTTTGAGTGAATATGTGTTGTAGCCCACAATGGTCAATCCTAAGATCAAACTTCCTTCCTATAAGGTAGTATCCCCAAATCTTTAGTGCATAAATAATTTTTGCCATTTCTAGATCATGGGTTGTGTAGTTTTCTTCATGGGTTCTAAGTTTCCTTGATGCATAAGATATTACTCTTCCTTCTTGCATCAACACACAACCCAACCCTCCTTGGAGGCATCAGTGCAAACAAAAAATTCTTGTTCCATTTCCAACACCTTCAAAATTGGTGTTGTTGTTAATAACACCTTTAACCTTTGGAATGCCTCTTCACATTTTTTTTATTTTTTATTTAGTCCAAATGAATTTTTGGTTCTTTCTTTGGAGCTCGGTAATGGGGCTTGCTATCTTTGAAAACCCTTCGACAAATCTACCATATTAGCTTAAAATGGTCAATTAGATATTAGACTTAGGAATAGTTATTTTATCTTTTATACTTTATTTCACTTTACTGTATTTCTCAAACTATCCCACATTCATAAAGTGGATTGACTCAACTTGTTTATAATCTTATAAAAGAAAGCTTTCATTATGATACATAATATACCAAACTATTTCAAGTTGTCTTGGTCTTTTTGATTGCTCAATTTTCATGATACATGTTAACAAGTTTACAAAAGATATATGGGGAGGCATCCCACCCATACTACTTTCATTTGGACTTCACCTTTATACTAAATATGTTATCTTCACTTGAGCATTCAAACATCCATGATATACTCCCATGATATACTCTACATCTAAGAAACTACTTTCATTTGGACTTCACCTTTATACTAAATATGTTATCTTCACTTGAGCATTCAAACATCCATGATATACTCCCATGATATACTCTACATCTAAGAAAATGATTAACCTCCTTAGGCAAATTCTTCCAATTTATTTTCTTCCTTTGGGTATATCTTCATTGATAAAAAAAAAATTGACTACTTTTTGAATTTTATAACCTCCATCTAGTTTTCCCCTCGAAAAGGTGATTCCTCTACCTTTATAAGGTAACACCTGTTGCACACCATACCTTTTATGTCCATTCCTTTGCATAATAATTTTCCAACCTTTCAAAAATATATGATATATTTTCTCTATTGAATTATTCATATGCAATTTTAGTTCATCTTAAATATCAATTTCAAATTATTTACATATCAAAAAATTTGTTCATCCTTGTCTTCATGAATAGCTGGAATGAACAATTTATCTTTTGAGTTTGGTAATAAAATTTTACCACCTTTGGATCTTGGCAATGATTTCTAACTCTCTTTTACATATATTTCGACAAAAATACATGTATTTTAAACAAATATCACCTTTAAGGGGCCCTTTAATTCTCATACTAAAACTCATTTCCATTTTAATAATACAATTACATAGATTTTCAAATCTCTATCTTCTATTGTAGCTAAAAATCCCTGTATTAAAGTGCATTAAATTTAAAAAAAAAAAAGACGAGAGTTGAGAGTTCATGAAGGTATTCCCTTCTCGAATACCTTCCTCCAACATATCTTTCATCTTTGTCTTGAATGGCATATCCCCAAATGCACGTGAACTAGATATGTCTCCACAAATTCAACTATTGGTAACCCAACCACCTATTGTTGTTTTTATACGTCGTATTTCATCAAGGAAAAATTTGTTATTTCCATATGGACGATGAGAACCTGTAATCTCCATTGTCTTCCCTAAACGAGAAAGTACCACAGAAGAATCGCCAATATGCGAAACTAACAATCTGTCATCTCCTACAAACATAACAGTTGTTGTTGAGCCTGAGTCAACCTCATCATTTGCTTCCAAACCTGCTAAATAGAGCGGGTTCATGATATCAGCTTCCTATTAGCTTCAAAAGAAATTTCTTTAATTCCTCCCTTGTAGCATCTAAGTCGTAAGCCATCTTGTAAAGCTATTGCACATTCTTTGTACAATTCATCCTTCAAAAATTTAGCAGAAGCAAATCCAACATGGCCGTCAAAGATTGCTGCGTAAGTGAAATTATTATTAAGCACATTCACTCGTAAAACAATGGCATTTTCCATCTCTGTTCTAGCACCTTGAATTCCAACCCATCCCCATTTAATGTCTCCTTTTGACGTGTCAGACGCTGAGAGATCCACCTATACAGGTCTCACTGTTACTCCAACCACCTGTACACCGCCTTGTTTTCTGCATTCAATGGAACCTCTCAGAACTCTCCTCTGTACTTTGCATTTATTTACAGAGTCTCCTGGACAATTTGGCATAAAGGAATGATAATAAAAGAAGTTTCCCTCTGTGAAGCTTGGTTGGTTTTTTTTTTTTTTTTTTTTTGGGGTCTAAGGCTTCTAAAGAGTTGTTATTCATTGAATTACCTCCACCGTGGAATTTCCCTAGGCTTTGTTCCCTTCTTCATTTTGATTCCTCCGTATTCAATTATTTGAAATTGCAGTGCCTTCATCAATGTGCTCAATATTCAAGATATTCACAATCTAATTCTGCTAAATAGATTAGCGTAAGATGCAATAGCACATATATTTATGAGAATGATTGAGTACTCTGAGATATCCAAAAGGGTGATTTCATCCATTTAGAAACAGGTGATGGGAAATCAATATGCTGCCAGCGGTTTTGATTTAATTTTCATACGAAGAGATATCTGGACCATTCTTTGAGCTAAGTGAAAGGCGGTTATGATTGGCTGCTCGTATTCCCACTGACTGAGATGGCATTTCACATAGGAGTGACCCGAAAATCTATTTCTGCCATCAACTTGAGTTTGTTTTATTCTTAGAAAGGGATAAATAGGCTGTTGAGATTTTTTGTTTTATGTAAAATAGGCAAAAATTTCAGTAGATGACAACAATAGGAATTTGTTGCTAGATTAGGTTGTTGGGAGGGAGTTAATGCATCCTAAATTTGATGTGAGAGGATTTATGAGGCAGTTAGATTCTCCTTGCTATAAAACAGGTATCCATACGGATTGTTTTTTGGTGTGAGAGTTTGTGAGGATTTGATTAATTTTGTAATCTCATGTTTGATTAATAAAGATTGCCGATGCATATGTTTGGTGGACGTAGCCCAGATTGGTTGGGTGAACCACGTTAATTGCTGTGTCTCCTGTGCACGATTTATTTGCTGAGTATTTGATTGAATCTGTTGTGCATCTTAACTCCAACAATTGGTATCAGAGCAATGTTGGAGTGTTGGTGTTGTTAATTGTTGTGGGTAGAGGTCGTTTACCAGCTGCGTGGAGATTTATTTACCTGCGTGGTGTATTAAAACCTGTTGGTGCGTGCGTGGAGGGATTGTAATGCTGCGTGAAGTTTTTCATGACACCTGCTGCATGGAAGTATTAATAGTGCGCTAACCAGAGGAGCATCACTTGCTGCGTGGAGGATTCGATTGCTGCTTGGCCGTGTTGGACTACTGTCCAACCTACGTAGAGATTGCTGGTGCTTTGCTGGTGCCTAGTGCGTGGAGCGCTGGTGCCTGGTGCTGGTTTGCGCAACAAGCGTAAATGGATTCATCCAACAGAAGAGAGGTGGAATGCAGAAAGTTGGGCAGCTAGTGCGTGTTAATGAGTTGATTGCTGGAGCCCTCGATTGACTGCTGCGTGGAGTTCCAAAGGACTGGTGCATTGCGTGGAAGTCTTACGCTGAGCACAACAAAACGATAGAACAGCGTGCATGTGGCATATGTGGCACAGATAGGTGGCACATAGTCAGCACTGCTGGAGTACAGTAAGAAAAACATAGTGGGGGTCGACGGGTCCAACACAGTACTGTTACAATAAAAGCGATGCCGCTGGGGGTTAGGTGCCACGGCACTGTGACTGCCTGAGTGGTTTTATTATATGCAACATCCGATGCCATGTGGTATCGATTGATTCCGCCAAGGTTATGCATTTATTTCTATTGGATATATATTTTACATAGCGGGGAGACTTTACAACTACATGTTATATTTAACATATAGTTATACTATATTTAAAATAAACATGCGCTTATAGTTATACCATATTTAAATCTTATGAAAAAGTTGAGGAGGAAAAGTCACAGAATTTCTAGAGGTCAAAGTTTTGTGATTTAAATATTTCTTTTGACTGCCACAAATTGCAGAATTTAATACTCAGTTGTTATGTATTGTAATTCACACAGCAAAAAGTTTGTTTTTTGAAAGCAAAGGCTATAAGGCATAGGCAGTTTTTTTTTTTTGCTGGTATTTAAACATTGGTTTTGGAGATTATTGTGGTTTTTTGGTTGATACAAGATGGTGAAAACTCAGAGTGCCCGGTTTGAAATTGAGAAGTTTAATGGCAAAAATAATTTCAAAATCTGGAAGGCGAAGATGTATGATTTGCTTGTCCAACATGGTGTGGCAAAGGCGTTGTTGGGCAAATCCAAACAGCCTTACAACATCACAGATAATGAGTGGGCCGAGATGGATGAAAGAGCGATAAGTGCTATTCGACTGTGTCTAGCTGATGATGTCCTGTTTAATATCATGTCGGAGACAACAACTGCTGGTTTGTGGACGAAACTGGAGAAACTGTACATGACCAAATCCTTAACTAATAGGATTCTCCTGAAGCGACAATTGTACAGTTTGCGAATGAAGGAAGGTACATCGATTGCTGATCATTTAAATGCTTTTAATATTGTTCTTGTGCACTTACAAAGTATAGAAGTAAAAATTCAATCTGAGGATAAAGTTATTACTTTATTGTGCTCGTTTCCCGAGTCATGGGATCATTTTGTTACTTCTATAAGTCTAAGTTCATCAGAAACGATTGAGTTTGATGATGTAGTTGCATCCTTATTATTGGAAGAAACAAGGAGGAGGTCGCATTCCAAAACCTCTACATCAGAAGCTATGATGGTTAGAGGTCGTTCGAAAGAAAGACACCCGAGGAAGCCGAGTGACTCACGTTCAAAGTTGAAAGGGAAGAAGAGTAAGCTAAAGTGTTGGTTTTGTGGCAAATCAGGGCATTTAAAGAAGGACTGCTAGAAGCGACAGCAGCAAACTTCAAAAGCAGATTCTTCGACAGAGAAGAAGGAGGAAAATACGATAGATACAGGTTCGACATCTGGTTCAGGTATGAGTGATGAAGTATTATTAGTTAATGTGTCAAATCATGATCAACATTGGTTTTTAGATTCCGGTGCATCAAACCACATGTGTATCCATAAAGAATGGTTTAAGACTTATAAATCAATTAATGATGGAGTTGTGTACATGGGTAATGATGTAACATGTAATATTGTGGGGATTGGGAGCATACAACTACAAATGTTTGATGGGACAACTAGAATATTAACTAATGTGAGACATGTACCAGATTTAAGAAAAAAATTGATTTCATTAGGAGCACTTGATTCAAATGGATATAAAACTGTAATTCAAGGTGGAGTAATGAAAATTTACAAAGGTGTTTTACTAGTTATGAAAGCTAAGAAGGTAGGAAATATATTTCAGTTAGAAGGAGGTACAGGATCAGATTATGTGTCTACAGTGTCTGAACATGATAGTAGTTCCATTCACTTATGGCATCAAAGATTGGGGCATATGAGTGAAAGAGGGTTAAAAATTTTGGCTGATCGCAAGTTACTTCAAAATCTAAAGTCTGGAAAGTTAGATTTTTGTAAGCATTGTCTGTTTGGAAAACAAAGTAAACAAAAGTTTAAAACATGCAAACATACTAGTAAAGGAATACTTGATTATATCCATTCAGATGTTTGGGGACCAGCCCCTACAACCTCATATGG
>APFE030898557.1:0-34789 GCA_000404065.3 Pinus taeda
TGGCATCGTTCCGCAAGACAGGAAGGACCCGTCATCCTGTGGGTAAACTGGTGCTTTCAATTGTAATAACTTTGGAAAGTTTGTTTATGGTGGTTCATATCTGTAGAAGTATTCATGAAATCATCATGATAAGCACCATGTTTGTGAGCCATGTTTCTCAAAATTTAGATATACTAAAAATTTTACCACGAAAATTAAATGTGGTTAGAAATACACCCCAAATAGTACAAAGTGCACCAATTCGAGTTCTTGATGTTTAACTTTTATGGTGTCATGGACCTGATTGACCATGCTTTTTTAATCATTTCCTTAGGCATAGATGCCACAATTGTGGGGTATCTATTCTGTCAAAATCACTCAGGACTTGCGTCTAGCCTTTTTTTGTTGACAGAAGATAACTGGACATCCATATCTTTACCCAATTTTATTTCCTTTCTCCTTTTCTTTTAATCCACTCTATTTTATTTGGGATTTTACACTTTCCAACTTTTTCTTGTGGGTTAGTTGTTCTACTCCCCCACCCCCATTATCTTTGAAATATTTTAGGTTCCATATATATTCTTTTTCAAATGAGGCAATATTAGCTAGTTTCATCACTTATCTCAATTTACCTTTTTTTCTATACTAGTCCTTTCCTTCATGAACCCTAGAAGCTTTTGTCACCGGTACTTTCTCCTGGAGAGAGAAGTGACCCACAATCCTTACTATGAGTCTCTTATGATATAAACTAGAATTCCATTCTCACCCACAATTGTTATTACTACAAATTAGACCAGATCATCTTCCTTTGGTTTAGAGAAAACCTTTCGTGTTGATCTTGTTGGTTTCTGTCCATGCTCAAAGTTTTCGGCACACTGCTATTAGATGTTCATACTCAGGGCAATACTTGTGCATAAAGTTTATATTCTTATAATCCAATGACTACCTTTAACAAGTGGCTTCAAACACCAATTGAATCTCTTCAAAAAGTTGTCTGTTGAGACCCAATTTCATTCATAATTTGGCAGACATACTCATAGACATAACTTTATCCTTGTAAATATGGCTGATTAAAACAAACTTAACAAGCAGGTGCCCGCTCTCCCTTATTAATTCATCTACATAGAAATGCAAAAGTAGACAAGGTGTTTTATCCTTGCAAATATGTCTGACTGAAATAAACCGTGCAAGCACATCCCCAGTCACCCTCATTTACTTCATCTGCATAGAAATACAAAGGTAAACAAGAAAGTGTTTTATCCTGGTAAATATATCTGACCTTTGTTACTGGATCCACGGGGTCTTGATGTTGGATCCACTGAGCCACGTTTGTCATTCGGATACAGATATGGATCCACCACATAAAGAGATTCTTCAAACCCAGAAACGGGTCTCATGCTGCTGAAACTGATCCTGTGCCAACTAGCCCTCACATGCTGGATCCCAAGCAAATTAGTTTTTGTTTTTAATTTTTAATTTATTCTATAAGAATATTTGCCACCTGTTTGAAACCCTAAGCAGCAAATATTCTATTTAAACTTTTAGTTAAACTACTTATTATTAATCTGTAGGTTGTATAGCTGTATAAGTTATTAATTACCTGTAGCCTGTGGGCTGTATAGCATATGATAATGCTAACAGTCTGAGACATTAGAATTTTAATTTTCAATTTTTGATAATGATAGCATGAAAGCTTTGAGACAATCTATAGACAATTGTATATAGTATATACTTAGTTTTCAATTTTATTTTTGTACTAAGGATGCATGTGTCATTAATAATTTAATTTGATCAACCCCATCCAACTCTAGCTGAAGACTCCTCTTAGAATAGTA
Source organism: Pinus taeda (assembly GCA_000404065.3). NCBI lineage: Eukaryota > Viridiplantae > Streptophyta > Pinopsida > Pinales > Pinaceae > Pinus > Pinus taeda. Next base: position 1,815 of record APFE030898557.1, read on the forward strand.
TGACACATAGTCTATAGCATGTTCTCAAACAATGTACGATATTCATTTACCATCATAACTAGCTGGGAAGTTTTAGATTTTAAGGCAGATTTCAAGGAAGATTACAGGTTGATCATGATGTAGAGTTGAAATATTTAGATGATGAGGATGTAGACCCATTTGTGGATATGTAGTTAGACCTACTTTACATCATCATATCAATAGAGTGATCATTGATGATACACTCAATTTTGTATTTACAGTTATCCTTTTTGTATAAGCCATGCTGTATGATGATTTTAGTCTTCAAATTTATAAATTATCTAATGATTTCAGTTCCAATGTTGTGGTTCATAAATGATTTTGATTTTTAACTTTGAATATGTTTTTTAAAATTAAAAGATATTATTGTATCTTTTGTACATGGAATTTCCTCACTGTATCTAGATCTTGGCTTTTCAAAAATTCGGTGGACTCATATCCAAATCCGGATTCATATCCCTATCCATTTCCTGGTAACTTAGTATCTGACTGAAGTAAACTTTGCAAGCACATCCCCAATCTCCCGCGATACTTTGTAAGTGTAAAAGTGTAAAAGGTAAATCTGGGAGATGGACCAGGCCTAAGTTTGTGATCACTCTAGGGACACAGTCAAATTCAGGAATTCATTGCTTCGTGAACACTGTTGGAATCTTGCAAATCAAGGCCTTCCCTCTAAGATGTTTCTTCTAATCTTGATGGTATCACATATAATCACAAATAGCCTTGGGAACAAAGGTATAAAATCAGCTTATCTATAATATTATGGTACTAGTTGGTACCTTTTCTGTTCTCCAAGGTTATCATATTTGTGGTCCCAAGGATATGAGTCATGAGTGAGTATGTATATATATAGGAGACTGTTATAGTCATTCACAAACTCATTCTTATTTGGTCATTTCATACTAATGGGTATTCACATTTTGGGTTACTTTAGTTCACATTCACATTTGGTTTTATAAAAACAATAATGTCAAGGTTCAATGGACAATTGTATGAATAAATATTAAATTTAAGGTCGTCCTAGAATTCGGCCCACATGAGCACTGAGTGAAAATATGTATATATAGGAGATTATTATAATCATGAATAGACACATTTTTATATGATGGTTTAACATTAACTAGTTTGGTTTAGTGGTGAATACTAAATATTCTCTCATTTCTTAAGATTTGCACATGCAACTTCATATTGTACTTGAGAGCTAAGTCACATGACACGACGACATGAATATACGAGTATCCGACATGTGACACGACAACCCCTTGGAACATGACAGAGAGGACATGTTCTATATATATATATCATGTGGAAATTACCTTTGTATTCCATATGAGGAATATACATGTTCTATTCCTTGAGGGACTATTCATTTTCAACAAGGCTAGAACCCATTATATCAAATTTCACCATGTCTCTTTCGAGAATTGAACTTGAGTGGGGAGGATCTTAATCATGCCTCCCAACCACCTGGGATAAACCCAATTGACACACACACACACATATATATATGAAAAAAATTAAAAGATATTACACATTCTCATTCAATTTAGAAACTAAAATTTTAACATGATGGTGATAAAAATTCAATCATACATTATGCACACAATCATGATTCATCAATGATACAACTAGTACTTACTACTACATCAATGACAATAAATTGACAAACACAAGAAATTAACCATAAACTGCAACTTTCTCATTAAGTCATCAAAATCAAAATGTATTACATAAATACTGTGTCTTGACTCACTAAGTCATAGATACTATATGTGGGAATGCCAATGGAAAATATCAAATACAAACAAGGTAGATACCAGAACCGTAGATCAAGATGGAAGAATCTCATAGGCTATAGCTCATCAACATCAAAATCGATATCACTACCACCGCTGCTCTCTTTTGCATCCTCCTCTGTATCCAATGTAATCTCTGCATCTACTGGTGTGGAGGATGACCCCTCAAGAGTATCACCATCATCAAAAGTGATAGGCTCTAGCATCGACTCATTAAGATCTAGGTTGGCCAATGGAAACTCAACACTGTTGTCCAAATCCATATCAGTAGGGAACACATCCCACATCTTTGTCTTTCCCTTCAACCAGTCCTCTCTCTGCTTGTAAATAAGACAAAGGTTGGTGTGCATCCCACATCTTTGTCTTTCCCTTCAACCACTCCTCTCTCTGCTTGTAAATAAGACGAAGGTTGGTGTGCACATACACCATTGTCTTTGCCCTGGACTGTTCAAGCCTGCTTTTCTTCAAAGTTCAATCTATACAAATTCCCGTATGTGCTCCAGTTCCTCTCACAACAAGAGGATGAAGTAACTCGAGAGAGGAGCCTCATGGCTAACTGTTGTAGAGGAGGGCGTGTTACCCATGAGTTGCCCACCAATCATAGGGCTTCTTAGCCCCCTGCCTCTAATTGCATCATGACCTGCAAATCTCACAATGCCAGTGGAAAACTCTGCAAAGGCATCCTCCACCTCATCAAGGGATGCTCTATCTTGAAATATCCATCTAAATGCATCCTTCCTCCCTTGTAAAATCTCACCATCCATGTGAGGAGGGAATCTATGTGAAGGTCCACCATTGAGCCACTCATTGCTGTAGTATTTTGGATTCATTGAGTGAGCCAAGCAATGCAAATGTGTGCAATTCTTGTTCCACCTGCTAACAAGAATATCTTGTATGGTGGTGAAGAAGGCCTCCGCTGATTTATCATATTCAGGGCAATCATTCTGAAAAATAATGGTCCTCACAAACTCAATCATGGAATCCCATCCCTCATAAACCTCTCCTAGGATGGGTTGGTTTATGTCTGCAAATCGTAACAAAGCAATGATAGTATCCATGATCTTAATAGTAAGATCTACCCTCTCCCACCAAACATCATTTAACACTATATCCTTGACTCTTTTTGAGGTTGCTTGATCTATCTTTCTTCAAAAAGGACAAAAATCTGAAATAACTATGGTCCAAGAGCGGTCTTGATCTCCCTCAACCACTTCAACACGATGAATGCAGAGACAAACCATACATTTGCAATCTTCAACAATGATAGATGTGAGTACTCTTTGTAGATTTACTAGATTGTGAGGGCATTGGTATGATTTTGTACAAATTTGCGAATATGCAGCATCCTCAATAAGATTTCCAATCCATGGTACATCCAAAGCAATAGATTTAAGTGCAAATTTCAAGGAGTGGACAATGCAAGGTGTCCAAAATATCTATGAGTATTTAGCTTCCATAATCGTCCAAACAACCTTGCCAACCGGTGCATTTTCTGTAACGATTTGCACACAAGAATCAACACCTACATTTTCAATAACTTTAATGAACAACTCACCTATATATTGCGCATCCTTGTATATTCCAAGAGCATCCATTGCTTTCGAGAAAACTGGTCGATTCAAGGAAGACACCATGAAGTTGACGAGTGGATGGCATGCTGTATCTATCCATCTATCATAAACAATACTAACCCCATATGTTGGCCATGTTGATTTAATAGGCTCAAACATTTTATCCACCTCCTTTGCCTTGACCAACAATGTGGTTCTAAGCTTCTCTGAACTAGGAGGCACATACCCCAATGGAGCCCCTTGAGCTAGAGCTTGACACATCTCAATAAATAAAGGTGATCGTGCAACATCAAACAATATGAAGTTGAGATAGAAATAAAAGCCAATGGTAAGATCAATCTTTTATCGCCTCTCTTGCTGAAATATCTTGTCCATTGGACCAAGTGCCCTCCTTTTTGTTGCTTGACCTGCACCCCCACTGGAACTCCCAAATGGATTATTGCTTTTCCTCAAGAATGCAAGGGGATCCTCGTTCTTGTTTTTCTTAGATGTTGCAGCCACCATTGGCACACCAACATTGGCCTCTCTTTCTAGTTGTTTCCTCGTAGATGCACTCATTCCTACACATGCTCCAATTCCACAAAATGTGCCCAACAAATGCCCTTTCACACGAAAATAGGTGCTTTTGAATTGATGGTTGCAAAAGCTGCATGTTCAACGAACATTGCTTCCTGCCTTTAACTTGCTCCCTGACCCTTGATGTCTTGTAGAATACTTCCACAAGTGATATTTCAGTTTTTGAGCCTGCTGTCTTGTTAAAATGACGTTTCTCTCAACATTTGAAGTTGCTGTTGCAGCCCCACTTCCAACAAATGAAATACTAGCAGACCCTGATGAAATGGAAAGAGGGGGCATTCCTCACCTTTTGCCCCTTTCCTGATGCCCTTGATTGAGCCGTGATTGGTGTGAATATAAAGAAAAATGGACTGCTGTGAGGCTGTGCATGTAAACAAAATGGACTGGCAGACTGCTGTAACAAAACTAAAAGAAAATGGAAGGGAAATCCACTTCCCTGGATCTGGAATCTCCTCCAAAAATTGTTTTCCTCCTTTGCTGGTCGCTCACACACTCCTATAGCTCCAAAACAGCAAACAGAAATGAGGGAAGTCACCCCAAAATTGGCTTTTAGCAGCGCACGGGGTTGCTTTTCTCTAGACATGTGTCACAGAATTAGGGTACGATTTGGCATGTGCCCGACATGAGTCAAACTCGTGGGCCTCATCTTCGACACGAGTCAAACTTGTGTCGGGCATGTGTCATCATCGTGTCGTATCCAACACATAGGATCCATGACATGGGGGGGTGTGATGTGTCATGTGACTTATCTTGAGAGCTATGCTCTCTTTACATATTTGTGTATCTAGTGTTTATTGTGCTCATTTGGGTAAATTTGGTTTATTACGAATGGTAGTGAAGCAAATGCTTTTTGGGCAAACACTTTGACTTTTGAGAGAGAGATTCAAATTAAGTGCAACTTGGCTTTTTGGAAAGAATATATCTGGCAATGTCTTTGGTTAAATTTTCAGCAGATTGGCACAAAATGTCAAGAGCTTGTGTCCTTACTGGTTAGGGTTCATAGCCAGTCCTGAAAAATCTTCAAAAATGGCAGGTGTTAATAAATTGGGCATATCATTTGATTGCGGACCCAAATTTAGTGCAACCTGTTTCATTAGAAAGAAGTCATCCAAGAGTCTATAGGTCAAAATTTCAGAGGATTTGGTAAGAAATCCAAGGAGATACAGTTTGCTCTCAGCAATGGTAAAAATAGCAGGGTTACATAACTGAAAATAACCTTGGTTGGCTAATCCAAATTCAACGAAGCTAGATTCATTAGAAAGAAGAAATCCTTGAATATGATAGGTTACAATTTGAGGAGACATGGATTAGAAGTACAGAGATATCGTCAATACAAGGTCGACTTATATCCTGTTGTCATAGAAGATTCAAAAATAGCAAGTCAATTTAAATCAAAAATAACTTTTGACTTGTAATACCCAAACTAGGTGAGTCAAAAGGGGTTTGGAAGAGAAGATGGAGGAGGATATTCACACAAAAAATTTGATCAATTTGGTTAGTGGTCTCAATGATATACAATTTGGAGGTCAGAGGTTCTGAAAATCCTTAATGTATTGAGTATTGGAACACTTGCAAATTTGCAATATGATTGTCTCAACTGTAGCACAAAGCTTAGATTGCATGCCTACCTTCAAGAAATTATAGCAATACCAAGAAATAATAGCAATACCAAGGTTGTTTTATGAGATGAAGATGGGATTGATCCTAGAGAATGGTTGTGTAATACAAAGGAACATGAATGATGCATATTTGATAGGGTTGTACTCAGTGTTACTGGATTTAGTTTAGGGCACGCTGCACCTGCATCTGAAGCTTCTTGGAATTGGGGAATCTCAGATCTGTATCAGATTCTAGGGTTTTTTGTGCATTTTGGACCAGATCCATTTCCCAAAATAGGATCTGTTTCTGGTGACAGAATCATGGCAGATTTTAGATTTAGTTTATATTTCATCATCAACAATTTGTACTATCAAGATAACCAGCTCACTACAACTTTAATTGCAGTGCCCTTATGGTGCCACAACATCTACTGGATTGCCTGGGTAACCAGTCATGCCACCTGGCACTGCTATAGGCGATATGTTCAACAAATTCATTGTAATTTATTAGCACCTTGGTAGGCTCTTCAGTCACTTTATCACTAACACAGTGACACAAGTTGAGTGACACTTCGACTTGTCAGGTTTGGTATTCATAGGTAAAATTCTGAGTACTCCTGAAGTTTATTTGAAGATGGTAAGTTCCTTAGACAGATCATCTAGGATTAAAGGAAGTTTGGTCAATCTAAGCGAGTTGCTGACTCAGGCAGGATAAAAGGAAAGAACACTTTTTAAGTTATTCTTTGTTATTGTTTCTGGTTTTCATTGTCAGATAGCTAAGAAGAATTGGGAGCACAGCAGAAAGTGTTCGCTTCATTATTTTTTCAAAATTCTATAACTGTTCGGAGACTATAATTACATGAGGACTACAGATGGTAGTTTAGTATTTACTATTTACCGTTGATGAATTGCATTACCCAATATGAATATGAAAGTTAGGCAGTTGATATGCTTTAATTTGGATTTCATTTTTTTTTCAATATTGAATTTAAATTTAGATTTTAAATATATATTAAAAAGAACACTAGGGTCAGGGTTTCGATTCCTTAATGCTTAGTTTCTGGAGGAGTGCCACACCTCACAGTAGATTCTTCTACCAATTCTGGTTGTACCCATGGTTCATGTAACTTTAGTTGTAGTTCCTAAGTGGTGAAACTCGTAATTGGTGGCTTAGTCGTTATAGTGTTGGAAAATCAAAACTCACTTGGGTAGTGTTTGGAGAATTCTACTTACATAGATGGATAACGGGAAAACAAATGTCGAGGATCTCAAGCAGCAAACATGAGGAAGATATACAAAAAATCAAATATGATTTAAAAGAAGCCAAAGAAGAATTATATAAAGAACTTGGAAGTTTTAAATGCTTATGTTATACTTTTGATTGTTCAGCTTCAGCATCCACCACCTATCAAGAGGTGGAATGCTGTGTCGTATTCAATGGCATATGACCTCTTACTCGACTTGATGACCATGGTGGCCCTTACTAAGCAACACCCTGCTTGAAAGAGCATATTGGCCCACAAGGGGCAAATACACCATTCTATGGGGCATTTGAATCTGCTGGGGCCAATAATGACATTCTTCTTTCACCAACACAGCAAGCCCCCTTTGACCTTGTTAGGCAGCTTGTAGAAATGAGTTCATGAAACAATAATCTAATCCTCCTTAAATAGGTTAAGAAATTAAAAGAAGCGAAGAAACAATTTAGAAAAAGCGAGAATTGAAGATTGTTAAGATGTTTTAGCTAACCCAATTTAGTGTTAGTTATTGGTACTTTGTGTGGATCATTTGAATTTTTCATAGTCATTTATATTTTCCATTAGTTAATGGATTTTATGTTAAGACAAAGATTATGGCAATCAATTGTACTTTTTTGTTAGTTAAGGGAATTTTATGTTAATTCAAATTATCCCACATGCAAAAGACAAAGAGGCTAAAACTGGCAACATTTGCATACTTAGGCTCTTAGGCATCAGAGCTGGGGATATTTGGCGAATATTGTGTATCAATAGTCTAAGAAAGATTATGTATCTAGCCAAGAGCAATGCTCATCTTGCCATTGGAGTTAACTTGGGTAGGTGTACGTATGTTCCCATTATTGGAGAGTTACTTAAGATTCAATGACAGTTTGGTTCTTGCTACAGATTTATAACTGTTGTCAATTTGGTGTTCAGATCTGTTGTTTTCTGTGCTAATTGCTGTTATTTTTATATTATCGTAGAATTTATTGGTGGTTATACTACTGCTGTACTTGTATTTACGGACTTTATTGGACAATAACAAACTATCTCCATTAGATCTCATGTTATATACATATCAGGCTTTGGCTTGTTCTTAGCCCAGTCTCTTGGGTTAATAACAGTTTTGGGGCTTATAACATTGGTGGCCCAAGTGCCAATTAACAACAGCATTGACATTAGATATAAGTTAAAGTATCAATTTTCAAATTAGTTCATAACAGTTGAATTAAAGCCACTTTCTAGGTGTTGTGGGTCAATGCTGGTGTCGGCAAAATTATTTAGATGCAGTTATTAACTTTAAAAAAAACACTGAAATGTGTATAGATTGTATTAAAAGAAAGTTGTGGCCACACTGTACAGCATGATAATATAGATCAACCAAAAAAGGTCTGGTAACCAAGTTTCTGAAGGACCCAAAATTGTTAAATGTCCACTCACATCTTGAGGTTTCTTTACAATCTTTTCCACAAAGCTCTAAAATTTACTATTATAATTTATAAATTCTAAACTGGCCAAGCAAAAAAACTGATTTGCAAAACAGAAAACCTGGGATTTTTAATGAAAGACATGCCTACTGTGGGCTTTTTGTTTGACTTCTTCATTGATTCTCTATGCTGCTATCCATCTGCCCTTGCTGAACTGTATCATCCTCAACACCTGCAATAAGAGACCCGATTGAGACTCTTGGGGCATCCCTACAAGAGGCATCACCCTCGAGGACTTGTTCCTACTCCCAGAATCCCCTTAAAAAGTTCTTTTTGCATTTTCATGAACTTTCTTCTCTCACTGGCATAGCAGGGGTCATTGGAGTTTAGTGGCAATCACACATTGCAAGAGAGAGATTTGAAGGTGAGGACAAAGATGTGGAGGATTATTTTCATCTTGGTGGAGGCTTTTTTTGAGGCATATTTCTCTACGAGGTTCCATTTGGGTGCACTGACACATGTTGGAGGTTTAGAGCATGGCATGTCGTAAGCAAAGGAGTTAATGAGCATAAAAGGAGGAACACATTTCTTACAAAGGTACCACATGTCAATAAATTGCAGTTGGGTTTGATCAAAGGCCCACCTAACATTAAACACTCTCTTCAAGGAGGTTGCTAGGACATGTAGGCAAGAAGGGGTGAGAAATAACTCTAATGGAGCAGCTTCAATGTATTTAGAGACATGTTTCCCCTTTTAGAAAATGGTTGAGGTTATTTAATCTATTTTCACATATTTGGAGGGATATTTCACCTTTTGAGATATGTGTGGGTAAGGACATGTTATTCAAGGCCTTTTCTGCATATTTGGAGGTGTGTTTCACCTTTGAGATGGGCTTTGGGGTGAGAACGCGTTTGAGGCAGTTTCTACATATTTCGAGGAAGGATCTTTTCATGAAGAGATGACATTTGGCTTTGTTGACATGGTCAAGCCCTTAAATGAATAATAAATGCATGTTTTAAAAGGATCTTATGAAATAGAAAGATGACAAGTGGCAATATGGACATATTTTATTCACCCAAAGGACAAACTCATGGAGTATTCTAGGGTCTATTTTATGAGTTAGGGTTTGATTTGAAGGATATAAATAGAGGAGAATATTAATCTGTGAAGGGTATGGTTAGAAGTGGGAGAGTTCCCCTCCAAGCTTAGTTGAGGTTCTTTGGGAGCAAGAAGTTAAGAGACAAGATTAATATAAGGTTTTGCATCTCTTTTTTTTTCATAGATGATTAGTGTTATTGCAAGGTTTGCCATGCTTTTTGCCACCGAAATAATTTTGGAGGAGGCAAGTTTGTTGTAGAAAAAGAGATTAAGGTAGAGGTTTTTGAACCCTTCCTATTCCTTGATGTAACCATGAATTATTGAAGGATGTTTACTGCTATAATTTTTTGGTTAGGTTTGTTCGCTCTATTTCTGAGAGCTGTCCTAGCTAAGGAGAAAGATTAATTGTGACATCATGGTTCTCTTTATTTTCTTGTGAAATCAGATTTGAAGAATGATGTATTGATGGTTGTTCTTGCAATAAGAAGGTCATTTTGCTTTGTTTACTTCATCTTGGGGTTTCATTTTATGGTTGTTCTTTCTTTGTTCCATGGTTCTATGGTATTTTTGGTTGTAATTTCATGGTTGTGGTGTTGCATCTTATATAAGTGCTCTCACTTATTTAGTTATTTTGGCATAATTTGAAAATCTATTTTGCATTGATTATGGGACATTAGTGAATGGCCTAATTACATCTTATCCATTGCATTCAAACCCTCTTGCTCTTTGATCTTGACTCTATTGCCCAATTGGATAAACATTGTTCTATGCCCACCATCCCCTTTATTCTAAAGAACATTTTAAACATTCCTTTCTAGGGTTTCCTTCTTTGTTCTAGAAAAGAATTAGCATAATGTGAGAGGAAGAGTTGCTATGATGATAGTGGGCAATCTTACTATGTGTCTCTACGAGTGCACTTTGTTCAAGTGCCTGAATATGTAAATGCAAGTTTGGGAGGTAATACATGCCTAATCAAACAAATGAGTGTACGTACTTCTCAATGTTGGGTATGTGTTATATTCTTTGCATGACTACCTCCATGCGTTGTATGTTGCACTAGGTGCAAAAAAATTTGGTTGGTTTTTGCGTTTTTTGTTGTTGCAGTTTTCAGTATGGTTTTTGCCTTTAGCCATTTTGTGGTGCATGGTGGTTTACCTATGGTTTTGTAGTTTTGTTTAAAGAATCACGGTTGTATTTTTAATTTAGGGTAAATGGATTGCAAATATATATACATATATATATATATATCGAGAGAGAGAGAGAGAGAGAGAGAGAGAGAGAGTATTGTAATATTGTAAAGAAGGATATATTACAAAATCTTTTGAGTTTTCTCTATTTTGGTTTATAGGGTAAAATCTTTATGTTATGTTTGTGTTTCCATTGCATCTTTTTTGTTTTATTAAGAATTTGTTTGCGACAATTAAATTGTATAGGGTTAAAACCTACATTTGGTATCAGAGTAGTTTTGGATTCAAGGGGATGCCTAAATTTGGAATCAGAGTAGTTTTGGCTTCAAGGGGATGCTTTTATGGCTAAAGGGTTTTACTTGGGCCTATGGTAGACCTTGTTACAATGGGAGATTTGCGGAATCGATTCTTGTGTGTAAGGAAATGGCAGGCAGTTCAAAGATAGAGATTGAGAAATTTAATGGGCAGAGTTTTGTGCTATGAAAGTTCAAAATGGAAGATTTGTTGGTGGACAAAAATTAGTGGATTGCTGTGTATTCAGGTACCGCACCAACAAGGATGTCGGCAAAACGCTGGGCCAAGTTGGTTGAAAGGCAAAAAGCATAATATGATTGTGTCTCTTAGATTAAGTATAATTGAATGTTTTATAAGAAGCTACATTGAAGTCATTGTAGAAGAAGTTAGGAACTTTGTATCAATCTAAGTCCCTAGTGAACAAATTGTTCCTATGGACGATGAAGGATGGAGACTCAGTGACAGAGCATTTAAAAACCTTCAATACTATGGTAAGTCAACTATTATCTGTAGGTATTAAGATTTCAGATGAGAATAATGTATCGGTGATATTTATGTTGTGTTCATCACCAAACTCGTGGGATAGTTTGGTTTTTGCAGTAGGTAGTAATGCAATTACTTTAAGTTTCGATAATATAGTCTCATCCTTGTTATTAGAGGAGATGAGATGGAAACATATTTAAAGTTAGAACACATATGCCTAGTTTGTAAGAGGATGTTCATAGAATATAAATAAAAATAAGTCTTCAAGTGGGAGATCTAAATCTCTAGGAAAATTTGTAAAGGTATGTTGGAGATGCAAAAAAGAAAGGCATTACAAGAGAGATTGTAAATCCCAAATTATTGAGAAAAGGAAGGGATCTGATGATGATACTTTGACAGAAGCAAAAAACCTCCTCAGATGAGGGAGGGGATGTGTATTTGGCTTTTTAAAGTAGACATGTAAATCGGGAGGCATGGTTGGTCGACTTAGGCACATCCTTTCATATGGCTCCTCACAAGGAGTGGTTTTGCGAGAATAAAATATATGTTTTCTTAGGAAATGACTTGACAACCAGAATCATGGGATGAAGAAAAGTCAAGTTGAAGCTCATGGGTGGAATGATTAAAACACTCCTTGGTGTTTTGCACATCCAAGGATTGGCCAAATTTTTTATTTTTGTAAGCAAGATGAGTGATGCAAGTGTAAAAACAGTGCTTGAAAAGAATACATGCGGGATGGTTCTAGAAGCAATGGTATTACTGAGGGGAGTTCGGATTGGAGCTCTATATAATCTGTTGGGAAGCACTATTAGTGATGGGTGCAACAGTTTTGCTGTTCCTGATAGTGGAACAGAAGAAGGAAAAACTCCTATAACCTTTGGAGAAAAGACAAGGTTGTGGCATCAAAGACTGGGACATATCGGGGAGAAGGGGCTTTTGATTACTACAGATTAATGGTATGATAGAAGGTATAACTAATTGCTCTTTGGATTTTGATTTTTGTGAACATTGTTTGTATGGGAAGCAAAATTGGGTAAGATTCTCCTCTAGTGCTACAAGGTTAGAGGGAATATCATAGTTGGTGCATAGTGATGTGTTTGGAGTCTGGACATGTGTCAATTCTATCTCTGGGTAAAGCTGTGTACTATGTCTCATTTATTGATGACTTCTTGAGGAATATATGGATTTATTCCCTCAGAAAGAAATCTGAAGTCTTTGACAAATTCAAAGAGTTTATGGTTCTTGTGGAAAATTAGACAGAGAAGAAAATTAAGGTGCCGAGGACAGATAATGGTGGAGAATTTTGCGGGATTGAGTTTGAAGAATTCTATAAGAAGTGCAATATAGCAAGGCAAATGACTACTTGATTGATACACACCTCGGCAGAATGGAGTTGCAAGAAGGATGAAAAAGACATTGATGGAGAAACTAAGGACCATGCTTAGTGTTGTCGAGTTAGGACAAGAATTTTGGGTAGAAGTAGTGGACAATGCTTGTTGCTTGGTAAATAGATCACCCTCATCAACATTAGATAACAAGACTCCACATGAGGTATGACTGGTAAGAAACCCTCTCTTAAACTTCTCAAGGTATTTGGCTGTGATGCTTATGTACATGTTCCAAAGGAAAATAGGAGTAAGCTGGATAAAAAAGCTACAAAGTGTATCTTTATTGGATATAAAGATGGTTTGAAAGGTTATAAGCTTTGTAACCCAGAAACTTAGAAGTTTGTGTATAGTAGAGATGTGGTATTTAGAGAAATCAAAGATGTTGTCAATCAGGAAGTCCAACCAAGGGAGAAAGAACCAGAAAAGATTGAGTTTGAATTGAAGGATGATGGATTAGACTCTACAGAAGAACATGAATCTAGAGAAGAAGAACCACATTCTTGGGTATTGAGGAGATCGGTTTAGGAAAGAAGGTAGCCAAAAATGTATACTCCACTTGATTCCATTCAAACTTTGCTTTGTTTATTACTGATGATGATCTGAGAACTATTTGGAGTGCAGTGGATTTAGAGGATCACAAACTGTGGAAAAGGGCCATGGTTGAAGAAATGGCATCCTTGGACAAGAATGAGGCTTGGGATCTACTGGAGTTACCAATTGGAAAAAATCCCTTTGGCAACAAATGGGTGTTTAAGAAGAAATTGAATCTAGAAGGTAGAGTCGAGAAATGCAAAACTTGATTGTTTGCAAAAGGTTATTCCTAGGTAGAGGGAATTGACTTTGGTGAGATCTTTTCTCCTGTTGCCAAGCTAACCTTTATTAGATTTCTTTTATTTGTTGCATTTGCTTTTGATTTTGAAATAGAATAGATGGATGTAAAGACAACATTCATACACGGGGATCTCGGAGAAGAAATCTACATGAAGCATTTAGAAGGCTTTGCGGTGAAGAGAAAGAAAGAGTTGGCGTGCACGCTGTAAAAGTACCTATACGGGTTAAAGTAATCACCAAGGATGTGGTATAAAAAAATGATTTTTATATATTGGGACTTGGCTTTAGAAGCAACAAAGCGGATGACTGTGCATATTTCAAATTAGTTGGTGATCATCTTGTTATTTGGTCTTGTATGTTGATGATTGGAAATGATAGGGAAATGATTCAGGGAGTGAAAACTCAATTGTCCTCTGAATTTGAACTGAAGGATCTTGGTGCTGCAAATTTCATTTTGGGCATGGAAATTAGAAGAGATTGGGCAAACATGAAACTTTGGTTATATCGGAGGAAGTAGGTTGAGACAATATTGCAGAGTTTCAATATGCAAGAATGTAAATCGACAAAGGTGCCTATTCCTGTAGGTGTAAAGTTATTTGTAGATCAGTGTCCCATGACGCAGGAAGAGGAAGAGGACACATCTCATGTTCCATGTGCCAGTGCATTCGGAAGTTTGATGTGTGCAATGTTTTGTACAAGACTAAATATTGCAAATGCATTGCGAGTATTGAGTAAGTATATGTCAAAACTAGGGAAGGAGCATTAGACAAGAGTAAAGAGGGTTTTCACGTATTTGCATGGCACTATTAGTTATGGATTGTGCTACCAAGGAAGACTAGGATTGGATAGAGCGTTGGACATATATGGCGTCGTTGATGTACTCTAGGCTAGAGTTCTAGATCGCAGAAGATTTACAAGTGGGTATGTGTTTAACCTATTTGGAGGAGCAATAGTTCGATGAGCAAGAGACACTGTAGTGACACTCTCAACTACAAAAGCTGAATACATGGCAACCACTCATGCAAGCAAGGAAGCAATACGGTTATAGAGATTGTGTTGAAGTATTAGGTTGTTACACCGAGTTGTGAGGATAGATTGTGATAGCTAGAGTGCAATCTTCCTAGCAAAGAATCCAATGTATCATTGTAAAACAAAGCATATTGATGTTCGGTATCACTTTTTGAGAGATACGATTGAAGAAAAGAAGGTATTGCTGGTGACGATAGCCACTTTGAAGAATGTTGCAGATTCATTAACAAAATCGATTAGCATTGAGAAGTTCCTTTGGTGTAGAGAAACAATGGGCATCATTGCCTTGGATTGTGTAATGTCCCCGACCACTTAGGAAGCTTATGACAAAGTCCACTAGCCTAAAGTGGTTCCCGTAGGTTAAAGTGGGGAAATATTTAATAAGGGGACTTAAAATGCCTAAGGAAACTTTATAAAGTTTTAAAAGGAGAAGGGGTGATATTTCCTAGGCAAGTGAGAAGTCACTTTAACTTTATAAAGTGAAATATCATAAAGTGACTTAATAAAAGTGAATTTAATAAAAATGGAAGGTGAAAAGACAACCCTAAACTCATAAAAGAAGGAAAATGAGGAGGCTCTTCTCATTTGTGCATTTATGAGTTTGGAGAAAGAGCTCTTGGAGAGAGTTTGAAGGAAAAGCTTAGGGTTTTGGAACCTTAGCTGCCATAGAAGACTTTGGTGTTGAAATTAGACACCCTAGTTTGGGTTTGAGGGTGAAATCACTCAAATTTCACTGAGGAGTTTCAATGGAGAACAAGGTTTCCAAGAAATATTGTGGTATTTCAGTGTTATCACTTGATTTTAGTAGCTTATTTGGTATTCTCTATATCATTTTTGCAGATGGAAGAGCTACCAAAAATCTGAGCCTTGGGGAAATGAGTGACAAGACCAAATAGAGGCTGAGTTTGTGGTTTAAAATGACTGTCCATATTGTGGCAGCAGACAGAGGGCTTCTAGGGTTTGGTTTTCTTTTCATAAAGGCAGCTCGATTTCCTAGACAGAACAACTTCCTTATCACATTGCTGGACAAGTTCCTTCGTTTCCTGAACTGTGTATTGGTAGTAGACTGGAGTATAATGACTGTGGGAGTAGTGTATTGATATAACCAGGCCGAGCAGTGAGTTTCTGGAGCTGCATATTTCCTATTCAACTTGAGTGTTGGGGTGTGGAAGACTCAAGAATCAAGTTTCCTCCTTTTGTTTCTGACTGTAACTCCAGAGTTTTACCAAGAGGATGTGAGCATATCTGGTGTGCCCATACTGCTGTAGTACCACTTCCAGTGCTGCATGCCACCTCAAAACAAGTTCTGCGTGGGTGAAGCATAAGGTTAAGATTTGGATGAAGAGGGATGTGTCCAATCCTGTTGTGGAGGTGCAGTTCAGCGCTATCCTTTCCTGTAGCTGAGCAAAGATTGGCTGGAATGTGAGACTCCTGTAGCAACATATGTGCTCACTTACATACCAGGTTTTATTTATTCATGTTCTGCATTTCCAATCAGATTTGAAGTTTAATGACAGAGGGCTGATTTATATAATAATTATGGGTCTGTAATATAATACATTTGAAGCTTATAACTAGCCAGCCTACCGTATGTTGATGTATATCTATGGTTACTTGTCTTCCTAAGTCTAATATATGGAGCAGAGATCAATTTGATGCTTGGTTTGAGTCCCTTTATCATTATGTATTGTATTTGTGGTGGTGAATTTTTATATTAATACCTACAGCTGAATGCAAACAAACTGTTTGAAGAAATATTCCACTGATAACTCATTAAAATTCAGAAATTTACTTGTCATTTGGCAATCTTGTGTACTTGGGGTATTTTACAGATTGTTTATCATGTTCTCCTACGATCCCTTGTGTGTAAAGGAAACAAGAAGTGGGATAATGTTGCGTGTGTTTTCTATTCTTTGCACAACTAACCCCACACATTATATGTTGCGCTGGGTGCAATGCCCCTAATTTTTTTGGGGCTGTTTTTGGTGGTTTTCGGCATGCAGTTTTTGCCATTAGTGGTTTTGTTGCACATTGTGGTTTATCCCATAGTTTTGTAATTTCGGTTGAGGAACTACGGTTGTATTCTAATCCAGGTTAAATGAACTGGTTGTAAAATCTTTGTGTTATTTGTGTGTTTTCCATTGCAGCTTTTCTGTTTTATTAAAAATTTGTTTGCAACAGTTAACTATACAGGTTTAAAAATCTACACTCATTTTCTTTGGCATCCCACAGGTGTTATCCCTCTTTACATAATGACTCCGCTGAATTCCTCCACTGAATTTTTACATCTCGATAATTCGATTCCTTAATCGTTGTTGTTTGTGGCCATGATCCACAAAGGCATTTTATGGAATTCCCTAGTGAGGCTGATATGAATACCATCTAGTCAATGATGTGATTGGGTTTAAGCATACGCTATGGCCACTTTTTGTATTAAAAGTGGTGCTATGACCAAACTGTACAATGAGTTGATACCAAGTTTAAAGAGTAAAATTGGCCAAAATTTTTCAAAAAACTTGAGAATTTCTGCAAAACTACGACTAGGCTGACCTATTCTCAAAGTTCTATCACTTCCGTTGACTAAATGGCTTCAGCTTGTATATTGCCTTACATATTGTCTGAGGAAAAGACCTGTCTTAAAGAACATTCGTAAATTCAAAGATTTTGCTTTCATACCCATCGTCGATAATTTGTTTGCTTCTTGCCATGGATGAGAAATTTGATGGGTCTTGCTTCCTTTCTTATTTAGAATATTGCACTATCATTCGGTCCAATCCAAGAGAGCTTATAGAGAGAGAGCAAGGGATGCAGGTTTTCATAGCTCCTCAAATCTAGTCTTTGTTCTAGTTCTAATTTCAGTACTTTGCCCTATAGAGTTTTATTCTTCCTCTAATTTTTCTCGGTTACGTTCCTCCCCAATTTCCAATCGTGCCAACTTCATTTGTGCTTCTCTACCTATGCTTTTTCCTTGATTGGTTGTCTTTGCAATGCTTGAATGTTGTGGAGTATTTTTGTTCCCATTCCTTCTTCCATGTCTCCCACCTCCTCTGGAACAGAGATAAACATTCTTGGCCATCATTGTAATGCAGTTCACATTTATTAACAACTCATTGAAGATTGAAACTTTCATAGAATACACACTTGTTAGGGTGTCCATGTGGGTTAGACATCATTGCAAGCTTTGATCTCTCAACAAACAAGATTGGATTCCTGTAATATTGCAAATAAATAAAGAGCTCAAGGTTGATTCCTCCCCCCCTTTAATTGACAAATGCTCCAAATGAGAAGAAAAGGTCATAGACCATTGAGAGCTTGGGGACTTTTTCGCTCTCTTGAAGCTGGTGGAGAATAAGAAACCAGGGTATTGGGGATAAGCTCAAGGTGACGTGCATTAAACCACATGCCTTCAATTGGCCCATCCTGACAACATACAAAAGGTAATCACTTTGCTAGAGTGAATAGGGTGCAATATGATGGATTAGTCTCATAACTAATGCGATAAAACATAGGCACTTGCATCGCTACTTAGCCAATTACAAATGAGATTTCATTAGTTACTTAATCTTGGTTTAAAAGTCTCAAGGGAGGTGGCAAAATGTTAATATTCCTCCTATTTCCACATCATGCCAAATTACAAGTTACAAGGTTTGTTAGCCATTACATTTGCTAATGTGTTCAACACTCTTAATACATGAAAGAATTCAATGGATTTAAATCCGTCCGCTAGTTTTTGAGCTGTGAGTACTATCCTCCTCAGTGATGGTTCTCGAGGTAACAATCTAGAGACCATAGGCATATACATCTTAAAGAATGACATGTGAAGTCCATTATATATATCCAATGGAGGACGCAGTGGCAACCTATATGATATAGGTCTAATCCGCTATAATATCTCAAGTGTTCCACGAGTTCTAATGGTCAATTTTTTTTTCCAAGATTTATTTACTTCTATTATGCTATATGTCCAATCTGCTATAATATCTCAAGTGGTCCACGATATCTAGTGGTCAATTGCTTTCACTTTCCAAGCTTTATTGAGCTTTGTTTTAGCTTGATCTTAAGAAATGCCTTTCATTGCTAACCTAAAAGTTCCTTTCCACTCTCTTGTTATCCGCATAACTCTTTTGCCTATCTTGAGCTACCTTTAAACTTTGTTGGTTCTTTCTTAAAATGCCTAACATTTTCACTAAAACTAAGCTTCCCTATGTCATCCTAGCATCAAAGATGCTTCTGATAGGCATATTGCACTTTCACCCTATTTATTTTTCGTAGGTCTTTTATCTGATAATTAATTCTAACGATATTCACATTAGATTCTTTCATATTCGCATGAATCATTAAGAAATTACATAGAAGATATTCAACAATAAACATTAGGATCATAAAGAGAGCGAAAAAAACACAAGCATTTACCATGGGAAAGCCCACATGGTGGAAAAACCCAACAACCTTTTCCTTAGGGAAATTCTTCAGTTCAACAAGAGACACACCTAGATCATCTAGTCAACCACAAGGTCAAACTGACTAGCAAAGTACACTTGGTCAAACTTGGTCCAATTGCCTCGTAGTCAAGTCGTAAGTCTTCCCACTGAACTCAGTCTGGTTAGGTTTGCTAGGGCCGAATTTCGGCCTGCTTTTGCACCCAATAATATCGATCTTGTAACTCTGGTTCACCTTAGAAATTTGGTCCTTTTTTGTCACATGTGTTAGGCCACAGAAGGATATCAGATCACACGTGCGAGGGCTAATGGAGAGAGAGAGATGGCTCTGTCTTCTTCTGGTCAACTTTGACCTTCCTTTTCCTTGGTTTCCTTTGCTTGAAGAACAAAAGGTACTTGCTTGTGTGATCTGAATTGTGTGTCCAAATGATGTAGGGAAAGTGTCTTTATATATTCTTTTGGTTGGCCAAATGGGTGCCTTTTTGGCTAGGCCGATTTGACTAGGAGGAGGGCCGACTTGGCTTGTTTGGAGCCAAAAATTGAACTTTCAAAGATTTAAAATTTCTCTTTTGAAAAGGACAAGAAGAACATGCTTTAAAAATTTCTCTTTTGACAATTATCATGAAAAACATGCTTTATATTTATCATTACAAATATGTCAAGGGCTAAAATATTAATTATGAAGACTGACCATGGCTACAAAATTCAACACTCCCTCTTAGTAAGGGAGGTATTCATAGTGACTATTTAGATGTTCTCATGTTGACAAATTTCTCTAAGAAAAGGCTATAACAATTCATTATCAACATCAGTTTTATCCAATTACCATAATTTTGGTCAACAATTGTGACACATGGTAATTCATTAGCATCAACAAGTTACCATAATTTTGGTCGGTACCTCTAACTTGTGGTGCATCCTCACCATAATCCTAGTTGGTACTCCTGACACACGGTACATCATTAACATCAATTAGTCACCATGATTTTGGTCGATGCCTTTGACCAATGGTATATTGACTAGTCTTGGTTCACCATCATCCCGGTCAATCTATTTGACTCGTGGTGAAACCCTTGGGACACACTCAATTCATTTGAGTATTTTGGTCCCAAATCCAAAGGCCTCATTCTAGGCCATGATGCTAAATGAGTTCATTGTACCTATCTAGAGAGTAATTTGAGCTTGATGTTGAAAGGCACCCACTCAACTAAGTGATCTTGGGCCTCTAGGACCATTCTTCCTAATTTGGCCAATATACTTGATAGGCGAAGAATGACTGTCCTCTGCTGGATCATTCTCCCTAATCTGGTCAACATAGTTGACAAAAGGAGAATGTCTATCCTTAATGCTATTCTAGACCATTTTCCTTGATCCTGGTCAACTTGACCTAGGGAGAATGACTGTCTTGGATGCTGCAATTTCATCACTCCCTCTTGCTAAGACATGCTCAAACACTCCAAGCTTGTCCTCGAAGTATATAGTCTTCATCCTGGGACAAAGGCTTTGTCAACAATCTGCTTCACTGTAGAATAACAATGAAGCCACACTGCTTCCTTCTATACCATGTCTTGGTACTAGATCTCACTATGCTTCAACCCGTCATCCTAGTCGTCGCGTGCATTTGATCAAGACAATCTTGCAAGTAGCCTCTAAAGCCATACTGCTTCTCAACTTGCCAACCAAGCTGCAATATACTCAGCGTCTGCAATACTGAGTGTAATAGATGTCCGCTTCATGCTCATCCAATAAATCATCACAGAGTTCAAACTGAAGCAATATCTTGATGAACTCTTTCTGTCTTTTGCACTCTTTGCTCGATCTAAATTTGCAAATTCCTGTACTTCACAGTTTGAGACATAATTCAAACCATAACTAGCTGTGCCATAACCAATTGTACCATGTTGGTACTTCAACACATTTTGAGCCACATGCCTTTGGCTCATCCATAAACTGATTGACTACTTTTTGGTTACCTTAACTAGATGTTCTTACTGAAACAACTTATGCTTTAGCAATCTTCACTGCTCCCTCTGCCACTACTATTTTCTAGCATATCAACTATCTAGCCTGACAATCTCAATGATAGTCCATCATCTCAAACTCAGAGGTCAACTCCCTCTGAAGCTAAAATAAGGTTTTCTGGCTGCTCCCTCTATTACAAAAGCAATTCTTTTTGCCACAATTACTCCCTTTGACACATGAGTCCTTCTGCTTCCGTCAGAGACAAATCAAATAGGATCAACCTTGATTCATGAATCCAAAAATACCAAGCCCAACGTTTCTGCTCGTGATCGTATAAAGCCTTCTTCAATCATGAGACTTCCTTTATGTACCTCAAAGCCCTGAGGTAACTCTATGTACACTTCTTCCTCCTAAATTACTCCATTGAGAAAAACGATCTTTGCACCCACTTGGTGTAATTTTCAAAGCAATGATAATAGTTCTAACAAAAGTGTACCTGACAATTGTTGTAAACGTTTTGTCATGATCCTCTCCCTCTTTCTGGGAGAACCTTATATTCTTCGTTTTGTACTTGTCTATGCTACCAACTGCTGCATGCTAGATCTTGTCGATCCATTTGGAGGTCACTATTGACTTTTCGTTGGCACAATCAGGGTATACTTCAAACTTGATGATTTGCTTGCTCCCTCTGAGCTCAAAGCTCATCTAGTGCAATATCTCTCAACACAAATCATTGATTATGGGAGAGTCCTCTTGTTACAAGCTTTGCTTCGTTCTTTCAGTACTTCCATTTCCTGCCTAAGCCTTGGAAACCTTCACTATGTACTTGCAATCCTCACTAGGAGGTCTTGAAAGAACAATTATAACTAAGTAAAGGGTTCAAAGACAAGAGGCTAACTAATAGTAAAACAATAATAATAATCGAGGAGAGATATAAGATAATTGAAGATCATTAGAAATGTCAACGCCCTCTTGATCTTAGCATTCTTGCATCCATCTTGCAGATTTATCGACCTCATCCTCATCATCAACATGATGCCATTTCTTCCTTGCATGAGCTAATGTTTCTTCTTTCAGCGGAAACATTAATCTTGGTCTAGATCTAGGGTTTTATCTAGAAAACCTAGGTTTTTTACATCCAAGACTTTTACTCTTTTAGGATAAACCCTAGTTTCATTTTACACCTCTTGCAAGTTCAATAGACTTTGTAATGTGCCAATTCTCCTTTCCATATCTCAACAAACAATTAAGGATATATCATATATCAAACTTAAGGCATATATTAAGGATCTCCAATAAATGTGTGATATCTTTCTCAAGAGAGCATACTTGGTCATTGCTTCAACATTACTTGCAATGATACTCTTGCAAATATGTATTCTTAGCTGAACATTGATTTTGACTTTTTCAACCCAAGGAGCTTATCAAAGCAGTAGAAAGTATAAGGGTACATCAATTTCTGCAAATGACTCATCTTACTTGAGAGAACTTTTGGTCTCAAGCTTGAAAGAGGGACTCGACTTCCTTTTCATTGAATTCTTGCCATGTCAAAAGTGAAGATAATGGTCAACAAACTTGTGCCATCAAGGTGTACTTTTTTTAGATGCACATTAGTGACAACACTCCTTTTCCCTTATTGCCTTGATGTACAAAGAATAGACTTCAGAACTAGGCATCCACATTTCATAATATAGGTTCCATTCTTTAGTATTTAAATACCCTATTAGCAATCAATGTTAGCAACATATTCAATGCATTTTTTAGTGCGGAGTTTATGACAACAAATAGCATCTTGATTTTGAACACATACAAAGCAACGTCTTCAAAGAAAACACAGTTTTGTTATTCAAACGTTTATCACATGTGTATGTATCAATGTTTCTCTTGTCTTGCCTTGTCTTGCCTTGAGCCACAATCCGAATTGTGATGACTATCATGCTACAGATCTGTAGTATATTTTACGAGCATAATTGAAGATCATTTGAGAATCTCATGAAATCATTGTCCTTCAAGGATCCCTTGTTGTGAGACAATAGATTATACCTTTGACGCAGTCCTATGATCTGATTGAGGGGCAGATCACAGTCGTGTTTAATCTCTTGTGAAACAACTTATATACAAGTCAAGCATATTTATTGACAAGGCTATTAGAGATCATTCCTTTTAGTTGAAATTCTAGACACAATCGCTGTAAACAAAGTGATCAATAATACATACCTTGTATTCCAAGCATTAAACTCAACCTTTTGGTAGACTTTCTTTGGCCTCTGTATTCCCAGGCCTCATACTCGTTGTCCCATTACTGTGATGTATTTTGCATGGAGCCCTTATGTAATAGAATACTTTAAACTTTGATTTAAATAATGTGCCTTATATCTTTTGTCAGTCTTAGTAGCTAGGAAAAATCTTCAAGGAGTAATCATGAGTGACATAAAACACTTTAACTTTGCTATTGATATATGAACCCTTCTTCTATGCATAGTGTTTCCCATACACCAAGTATTGAAACAATTTTTTGTAGATTTCATGCACTTGGCTTATGCTCCATGACTTTTGTGGATTCATGACAAGCTTATGCTTCGTGACTTCTCTTTGATGTACAAGGTATGCATCAATGATTCAAGTTAGGGTAAAACCAAATTGTAAGCTGGCTTTTCCATTAGCTGAGACAACTCTTGGACACTGTCTAAAGTTCTTTGATCTCATGAGGCTTCTTGGCCTATTTGAGATAGGGTTGAGACATTTTCGGCCTCTAAATCTTTCATTTGAGGTTTTCGGCTTCCTGCAATAGACCCCGAGGCTTATTTCAGCTTCTTTAGATCCTAAGGTCTTCGATCCTGTAATGGAGTGAGGCTTAAGGCTTCAACATCTTTTATAATCTTGATCAGAGGCATCGACATATCTCTAGTATATACTTGAACTGGAACTCCTTTCATAAAAAACTTTTTCGGCCTAAACAATATATTATGATTTCATCATTGACTTGGCAGAAAGGAGTGTAGATTTTTTTAAGATAAAAAGGCATCTTGGCCTTCTTTTGTGACGTGCTTCTTGATTTCTAGGGTTAGTAGAGTAAGCCCTAAAGGATAGCTTGAAGGCTGTTCATATACCATAGCTCTGATCCCATGTTGATGTTTCATAGGTCTTCTATTTGATAATTACTTCTAATGATATTCACTTTAGATTCTTTCATATTCACATTAATCATTAAGCAATTACACAAAAGATTTTGAACAATAGACATTAGGATCATAAAGAGATAGCTAAATTAAGAACACAAGCATTTACTCTGGGAAAACCCACATAGGGGAAAACCTAACAACCTTTTCCTTAGAGAGAAATTCTTCAGTTCAACAAGAGACACACCTAGGTCATCTAGTCAACCACAAGGTCAAACTGACCAACAAAGTAGATTTGGTCAAACTGCCCACTAAACTAGGTCTGGTTAGGTTTGCTAGGGCTGAATTTTGGCTTGCTTCTACACGCAATATTATTGATCCTGTAGCTTTGGTTCACCTTAGAAATTTGACCCTTTTTTGTCACACATGTGAGGCCATAGGAGATCAAATCACACATGCAAGGGCTAATGGAGAGAGAGAGATAACTCGATCTTCTTCTGGTCAACTTCGACCTTCCTTTTCCTTTGTTTCCTTCGCTTGATGAACAAAGGATACTTGTTTGTGTGATCCAAGTTGTGTGTCCAAATGATGGAGAGAAAATGTCTTTATATAGTCTTCTGGATGGCCGAATGGGTGCCTCTTTGAATGGACTGACTTGACTAGGAGAAGGGCCAACTTGGCTTGTTTGTGTTGGAAATTTAATTGAAATAGAGGCTAGCATAATTTATGGACTTGATAATTACTTGTGAGAATCCTTATCATTCTTTTAGCCATTATTTGTTCTTCAAGAAGCAATTATACTTCAACATTTTAACCATTCAAGTACAAGAACATCGAGATCATAGTGCACAAGAGACAATATGTTGAAATTTTGATGTTCTATGCCGTAGCAATTACTTATTCCAAAACTTATTTTTGTTGCAATATTAGTTAAGCAATTGTAGATAGAACATAAACCAAATATACAATTGAAGACAACCAAGAACAAGCCAAGGCATAAAGAATTTAGGTCTAATGACTAGGCAAAACCCACAAGGGAAAATCCAACCAAATTATTTTTCTATTAGATATCAATTGTTCAACAGAGATACAAAGTACATTGAGAGATCAAGAGAATGAGCAAGTTCACCCAAATCTGAGCAAGCTGTAGCATGAAGATCACTGGAGGTAGCAGCTGATGCAAACACTGAATCAACCTTCAAGTTCTGCTCTTACTCTCCAAGTCTCTCTCTCTCACAATCTTCTTCAAGTCTCTCCAACTCTCTCTCTCTCAAGTTCAAATTCTTCTTTCACAATGCACAAGTAGTGAGAATGAGATGATATGAGATACATATATATAGGAGGAGCAACAAATCCTGGTCATAAAGAAGGAGCAATATGCATGCCTTGAGGAGGAGTTTCATATGTCATTTAGGGCGGTACACATGCCTTTGTAACTCATGCCATTAAGGAGAGAATGTAGCATATGCATTAAATAGTGCTTAAGAGGAATCTTTTATGACATGCTTTAGTGAATGTGTAAGAGGAATATGCCATGCTTTTAATGAGTGCGTAAGAGAGAGTCTTGACATATCTGTTAAGTGAGAGAGAGTAACATATGCATTAATTGAAGGGAGTTACATATAATATGATTGAGTGCCATGATTGAGAGACATGAATTTCCTTTTAATAAAAATATAATAGTATCATAAAGGATAATAGTAATAATTATAATGTTGATGATTAAGTGGAGATTGAACTATTAGGATTGATTAATGATAAGTTGAGTGATTTTCCATCAACTATACTTGATTACCAATTGATGGAAGGTGATTGACTATCTTTGGAAATCCACACTTGAGATGCTAGACATGAATTTCTATTTTTATAAAGTCACTCTAGAATGGTCAGAAATGAGATTTTAGATAAGGAAATTCATCCCCGAGCTGCCAATTTTCAACACTCCCTCTCAGCTAGGGAGGAATTTCTTTCTGCATCAAAGATCTCTACTTTCTCTGCTCATCTCTTCTCTGTATCATTGGGAACAATGACGTCTCAGTCTAATGAAGAAGAATCATCATAGGGGAGATTCATCTATAACCCTATATCCACTGATCCTCCCATCTCGACACAAGCCTGGGGGGATTACCACGTGTCAACACATGACAAGGATCATGCACAACCAAGTCTCACCTCTACTTGGGGAGATTACCACTTGTCAACACATGACAAGGATTGCGCTCAACCAAGCTTTACCATAAGAGTCAAGTGGTAGAACACCTGCATCCACAAGCTTTGGGGGATTACCACTTGTCAACACATGACAAGGATCGAGCACAACCAAGTCTCATCTCTACTTGGGGGGATTACCACTTGTCAAGGATCGCGCACAACCAAGCTTTACCACAACCATTGGCTAGATGGGTGGTACTCCCAACAAGCCCAACTTGTGGGTAGGATGCATACTGGGGTATACTCTTGGCAAGTCCTATTCTTGATGGTAGGGGAGATTACCACTTGTCAACACAAGACAATGATCACGCACAACCTACAGTCAAGAGTTTCCTCAACCCCAAGAGCTCTCCTGGCTACATTCCCAACTTGGGAGCTCAAACAAGAGGGAAGAGCATAACTCAGTGTTCTTGATCTTCCATGACCGCCCCCACTAGGAAGAGTCACATCCGTCAGTCCAAGCTGCTCTTTGAATACCAAGAACTTCCCTTTTGACAAAGGCTTGGTAAGTATGTGAACCATCTGATCATCAATTGCAATATGATGGAGTCTTACTGCTCCTCTCAACACCATATCCCGGATATAGTGATATTTGATCTCAATGTGCTTGGATTTGTCATGGAACACGTGATTTTTTGCAAGTCGAATCCCACTTTTATTGTCACAATATATTACTGTTGTATCTATCACATGCTCAAACAACTCTCCAAAGAGCTTCCTTAGACATACTGCCTTACAGCTAGCCATGCTAGCAACAATGTACTCAACTTTAGCCGCGCTAAGGGCTACAAACATCTATTTTCTGCTCATCCAAGATATCAAGGCGGATCCCAAGCTAAAGAAACATCCATATGCGCTCTTTCTGTTAGTAGAGTTACCAACCCAATCAACATCAGAGTACCCATGTAGTCTCACATCTTCGACAGTATATGTCAATCCAAGATTGATGGCCCCATGCAGGTATCTCAACACATGCTTTGCATCAATCCAGTGTGCATGTAATGGATTAATCTTATATTGGCACAAAATATTGATTGCAAACATATGTTCGGTCTAGTGTTCACTAAGAACATCAGTGTCCCAATCAATTGTCGATACTCAGAAGGATTAGCCAAATCAGGCCCTGCAGCTTCACCACATAACTTTTTGAAATTCATTTCCATTGGTGTGTCCATGGACTTACATTCTATCATACCAAATCTTTCCAGAAGCTTGACAACATATTTTCCTTGAGAAAGGAAAATCTCATTAGCTCTCTGCCATACCTTTGGGCCCAAAAAATAGTGCATCAAATGAAGATCTTTCATTTCAAATTCAAAAGCTAATTCCCTCTTACATTGGAGGATAAGAGGTTCTCCACCTGTCAAAAATAAGTCATTAACATATAATACCAAAATCAAAGGCATACCTTGGACCGCCTTGAGTAGAGATTTGGATCAACATTTCTTTTGGTAAAACAGAACATCATCAAGAAGCTATCAATATGGACATACCATGCTCTTGAGGCTTACTTCAATCCATAGAGATCTTTCTTTAGTCTACACGGATGAGTTTTCTTGTCACGCACTTCAAAGCCTCGTGGTTACTCCAAAAATACTTCTTCCTTGAGGAAGCCATGTAGAAAAACAATTTTCACATCCATTTGGTGAAGAGTCCATCCTTGGCTATCAGTTAGAGCCACAATAGCTCAAATGGTAGTATATCGAGCAACAGGTGCAAAAATCTCATCATAGTCTACTCCCTCTTTCTGAGAGAAACCTCTAGCCACAATCTAGCTTTATATTTTTCAATACTACCATCCGCACCATGTTTAATTTTGTACAACCATTTAGAAGTCACAACAAACTTACCTTTGGGTCTTGGAACTACTTCCCATACATCATTATGTATGATGGACTCATATTCCTCGACCATTGCATCTTTCCATACTTGATCTTTCACTACTTCTTCAAAAGTGCATGGTTCAACCTGAATAAGGCTACAATGTATCCTTGGAACCAACATGGTTTCTTGCTTTCTCTGAAGGTTCCTTTGGGGGCAACATGTCTATCATCATCTTGTAGAGTGTCACGAAGTCATAGTGGTCTCTTTCTAGCAGGAGAATCACATGGAGGAGGATCCAAGGGGTCCATGGGCTCCATGGATTCATCAACAAGATCAAACTCAGGCTCAGGATCTTCTTGTGCATCCAAGACATCATCCTGACTTTCAACATTAGTAGGAGTGTCTCTTGCCTTTTCAAGCGCTGAATCTTCATCAAATGTTACATCCTTTCTAAACTCTACAGTTCTTTGACCACGCACGTATATTTTGTAAGCTTTAGAATTTTCACAATAACCAACAAACATACTTGAAGCTTCCAGCTTGGTCCTCTTTTCCTTTGACACATGAAAGTAGACAAGGTAGCCAAAGATCCTCAAGTGCCCAACTTCAGGCTTTTCAACAGTGAAGAGTTCTTCAAGAGTCTTGTTCTTTAAGGCTTGGTGTGGAGATCTATTTTGGACATAGGTAGCAATGTTTGTAGCTTCTCCCCAAAGAAGCTTTGGTAGCTTATGATCACACAACATAGCTTTGATCGCTTCCATGATGGTTTTGTTCTTTCTTTTAGCCACACCATTTTGTTCTGGGTTATATGGTACGATGGTCTCTTTCCTGATTCTAGCTTCGTTGCAGAAGTTAATGAAATCATTTGAAGTGAACTTTCCTCCATTGTCATATTTGAGGATTTTGATTTGCTTTCCAGTTTGTTTTTCTACCAGAGCTTTAAACTCTTTGAATATGATAAATTCTTGACTTTTTGTTTTTCAAAAAGAAAATCCATGTTTTTGCGAGAAAAATCATCCACAAAGATTATATAATACAAGTAGCCATGAAGAGAAGTTACAGGCATAGGTCCACATGAATCAGAATGTACAAGATGAAGTACCTGACTGGTTTTGCTTTTGCTTGAAGTGAATTGTCCCTTTACATGCTTTCTAGTTGCATACCCTTGGAAAACTCCATCATCATCCACTCTAATCTTAGGCATTCCAGAAACCATCTTTCTCGCATGAGGCAATGCTTTATAGTGAAGATGAGTGAACCTTTAGTGCCACAATTCACATTGATGATTACTATCATGAATCAATGCATGGATAGGTCTTCCATTGATTTTATAAATATCTTCAAATCATGATCCCAGAGTGAAGTCAAGTAATAATAATTATACATATTGGCTTCACTGCATGCAATGATATAATTCATCTTTGATCGTTGCAAAAGAGGTTAGTTTAGAAAACTATCATTCCGTCCTTTGCAAAAGTCATGATTCTTTCCTGCAATCACTATTGTCAGTAAACCCATGATCTTTTTCATCAAACATAATGTGAGAGAATCAAAATCCCCCTATCTTCAATATTCAATTTCTATCAGTTATTCTTTCATAACCTTTGTGATATTCCCACTTAGCATTATTGCTAAGTGAAATGTCAATTTTGGTAAATTTTGTCTTCATTCATGTTTGCACTTAGGAAATGTGGGTTTAAAGGTCCCACATCAAATTTTGATTAAAACCAAGCCCCAAACATTAGAGGAGGAGGAGAATATTGAGCCCTTAGTGGAGCGTGGGGGCCACACTTGGATAATTGCAGCCCACATGGAGAATACGCATGCCTTGGAGGGAAATTTGGTGGGAGGACATCGAGATGGGCCCACATGTGTACATTGGAGGCATCTTGACAAAAAGGAAGGGAAGGCACTTTTTTTGGTCATTCAATCATTTATTCAGAAATCTGGTCTTTGACATAGCACGCTTGAGCTGAAGCCAAGTCTGCAAGTGCTGTTTGGTACACGAGTGTCTCCGAGCGAAGATCTCAACCCTTGCTTCAGTGGACTTCGAGTGCCAGCCCAAGGAGGGAGTTCCATCCTTTTCCGATTGTTCCAGCATTGGGAGTGCGAGTTTGTGGGGAGGAGACACTAGCAGCAGCGCAAGCACTGCGCAGTGCTTGGAGGAGGCACACTTGGGAGTTGAGGAGTGAAGGGAGTTTGGGCTTGAGATTTGAGGAGTCCGAGAGAGCCTTTGCTTGGAGCTTGCAGCTATTTTGGGGGCATTTGCAGCAGGATAGGTAGGTGGGCTGAATTTCCTAGCAGCAGAGCCATAAAGGGAAAAGAGGGCAGAAATTCGAAGGTCAACCATAGCCCAATTCCTTCGTGGGTTATTTTGGGTATTTGGTGGTTGATTTCTCAGAATTTTTAGAGCACCAAAGGAGGCCCTAACAGTAGATCTTCTCACCCACTAGCGTATTTCTGGGTAGTTCAATGCAAAGCCAGGATATAGAGCAAACCGCTCCCTGGTTTTTTGGGAGTGAACTCTGGAGCGGTCGGGGAGCAGTCACTCCCTTACCGCTTCCATTCACTCCCGAGGTGACTTTTTTAAGTCGAGAGCAGTCGAGAACAATCGCTCCTGACTTGTCTCGACTTAAAAAATTCGCTCCCGTAGGCGTTGGCCATGCGACTGCAATTTTTTTTGAAGGGAGGGGAGGAGGGGCCAAAAGAAATTAAAGTCACTCCCCTCCCACAAATTCACCATTTGCGTTGTGTTTAGAACAAGAGAGAGCAAGATAGGGCTTGAGAGGAAGATTGAGTGGAAGATCGAAAGGAGCAAGGAGGTCAGTGAGAGGGTTGCTTTGTATCTTGAGTAGCTCGAGGAGTTTGAAAGGGAGATTGGAGCTTGGGATTGAAGGCACCATTCGAGAGTGTTAAAATTAGCAACTAGGGCCAAACTCCATGTGGGTCATCTTAATAATGGAAGCTGATATTTTTCTTGGATCCCTCTCATCGAGAGGTGTAGGATTGATCTAAATATCATCCGATTCCGATAAGTATTCATGGAGATATGAATTTATTTGTGTTATGGGCCAATTCATCAAGGTTAGCCCGCAACCAAATAAACCCTACTTGTGCTTAACATTTTAGTATAAATAGAGGTGGCCTTCAAGTCATTTCAACACACTTGGGATCTCTTCCTCTCTACTTGCCTTTGGGTTTTAGCAGGAGGAGAGATCCTAAGTGATAATGCTGCCCTAATCTAGAGGGCAGAGGCCGGAACTACTAAGAACTGCCGGAACTGTCGGGAATAGCCGGAATTGCCGGAACTGTTGGAATTGCCGGGAATAGCCGGAACTGCCGGGTATAGCCGGAATTGCCGGAACTGCAGGGAATAGCCGGAATTGCCGAAACTGTTGAAATTGTCGGAACTACTGGGAATTGCCGGAACTGCCAGAATTGTCGGGATTGCCGGGAACTGTTGGGACTGTCGGGAACTATCGAAACTGCAAGAACTGTCGGAATAGCGGGGATTGTTGGGACAGCCGGGAATTATCGAGAATTGTTGGAACCGCCAGAACTGCGGGAACTGTCGGAACAGTCGAGACTGCTAGGACTGCCGGGAACGGCTGAGAATTGCCGGGAACTGTCAGAACTGCCGGAATTTGCTAGGAATTGTCATCACTGCGGGAACTGTTGGAATTGTCGGGACTGCCGAGAACTATTGGAACTGCTAGAACAACCGGAACCGCTGGAACTGTCGGGAATTGTCAGAGCATCTGTCTCCGAAGGAGAGCAACATGCAAGGGATAACTAACTAACATTGGGACAATTGTATTGTACTTAGCAGCAAATACACCAAGCATGCAATGTTAAAACTAGCATGCTAAGAACAACAAACATGCTAAGGAAAACAAGCATGCTAGGGACAACAAGCAAGCAAGGGACAACAAGCAAGCAAGGTGCAACCAGAGCATAGGTCAGTACGGTAACATGGTGTAGCAATGGCACATAATGCAGTACAGTGATGGGTATAGTCATGATTAATGAAGCGTTATGAGATGCATCATAGTGATGATGGGTGCAACATGGTGCAACGCGGTGAGGTGCAACAGGATGACGAAATGCAGCACAATGATAGGTGGAGGAGTCACCTTGGAGAATCAGTTGAAGCATCAAGTCTTCAACTGATCTCATGTATCATCTTCTTAGAGATGATCTATTCTCTTATCTAGATAAGTCAAAGTGTTGACTTCTATTGTAAACGTACTACCTCTCTCTCTCTGCTAAACTATTGAAGAACATATAAGAAGAATTGATCAAGGGTTTCCCCACATTGGGGTTTGTCCCTGGCTAGCGCCACATCTTGTGTGCTCTTGTCTTGGCTTGTCTTTTGCGATTTATGTTTATGTTCTATCTGCAGTTAATGTTGATGTGATTGCTAATTTGGAAAAGATATTGAGCTAACTGTGAAAATTTAAATAAATTGCTCTAAGCATAGAACATACCTAAAGTTAATATGGTATCAGAGCTGAGGTGAAGACAATGCCCAAGCAAGAGTGAAAGACCAATCACCGAAGACAGTTGGGAAAGGACAAAAGGATCAGTGGATTCCTCATCCCTCTTCAAATGCACCGAGGGTGAAGTCGAAGCAGAGAATGTTATCAGAATGGTGCAACGAAAGTTTCTGATGGCCTACCTAAATATCACTTCATTGGGAAGTCCAGATCTAAGGGTGGAAGGAAAGGCAGATGCCTTGGTTGCAATAAGTTCGGGCATCATGCGAAGGAGTGTGTCTGAATGGCAGAGACACATCTCTTGATGAAGATAACAATCATTCCAGGGACATCTTCAATGATCAAAGGAATGACAGGTAATGCAGGTCATCAAGGAAATGGCCGACT
>APFE030898559.1:0-21618 GCA_000404065.3 Pinus taeda
CCTTTTATGAATTTGGTAACCTCTACCCAATGCGGAAATTACTTCATATAATGATATTCATTACATATAAGGAAAGGATAAAGAGGTTTCCTTTTCTCGTTAGTAGGTTCATTTTTAGTGGGTTTCTCTTTCTGAGAAGAATTTTGTTTTTTTATTATATTTCCCCTTCTTTTTACCCCCGAAGGGTTGGTTTTTGCCAATAGATGACTTTACGACATTAATTTCAGAAATAGTTTCATAAAAGAAATTATTTCAGTGGGTGAATCTTGTATGGCCAAATTTCGAGTACTTTTAGAATTCTTCATTTTACCCTTATGATGTTGGTTGACTGAACCTATTATACCATTAGTGGCATTAGATCCTGTAGGAGTTGAAACTGATTAATCATTTAAAATTGTTGGGCGAGGTAAATCTGGGATTTTCTTGTACAAGGTGCCAGATTGGGTATATATTAAGTATAAATACTGAGCACAAACAATTAACTTCTCTTTTGACACAACACCTCCCTTAGCGACATCCTTGGTAATATCAGGAAGCAATGATTTGGTAAACCATTCAACTAAAATTTGATATGGAATAAAAAATTTGACTAATTGACGTATACATCTCGATTTATGTATATGATCAGAAATTTAAGTGGATTTTGATTTTTTTAAGGAAATCAACAGTTCAGTACCATTGTTCTATTGAATCGCTAGTTGGGAGTGTGTTAAAAATGTTGTTGCTCGAGAGTTAAAATTATGGAAAGAGGCGTGAGGTAACTCAATGTACCATTTAGTTTCCAAACTGGTTAAAGTTTGTTGAAAAAGGTGAAGTCTAATGGAATCATCAATTAGTGAATTCAATGCACACCAAAGATGATATGCCATCATGTGATTTGACGAGTCCTCTCTTGATTTTCCTTCAAACTTTGGCATATCACTTGGTAAACTGGTAGGAATCACTATCCAAAAAGGATAATAATAAATAGGATCATTCGTTGTCCAGTATAAATCTAGTAAATTTAGGGTTGTAATGAACAGTAACTACCGATTGGGGTCTTGTTGTATAGTTTGATAAGCTTGAGGGTTAAGTCCAACTCTTAGAGGAGGATATCCATGATATCCTGGAATATCATGTGTGGTTGGAATTTGCATTCCTCCAGGGTAACAAGGGTGAGCCATACCGGGTTTTGGTTGAAGAGGAACTTGATAAGTATGACCAGGGTATGTCTGACTCTTAAAAGGTTGATTTTGATCCATTTGACCCAAGTAATATTTCCCCTGTATAGGTTGAGCTTGTAAAGGTTGACCTTGGAAAAATTAACTTTGAACATGCTGAATTTGGATAAATAGACCTTAAAAAGGTTGGTTTTGGAAATATTGACCTTGGAAAGGTGGACTTTGAAAAACTTGACCTTGAAAAGGTGGGCTTTGAAAAGCTTGCCTTGAAAATGTGTTTGCATTGTTCCCATACCAGGCTGTCTAGTAGGAATCTATGTTGTAGATTGGATGGTAGGACCAATTTGATAAGTAGATGCCTAAGGGATGGCCTGTGTAGTTTATGGAACAAGTATTTGAGGGGTTACTTGAATAGTCATTTGTGATACTCCCAGGATAGGTGTCTGAGGTGAACTCAGATCCAGGTTGTTGAGTAGTTGTTTGAGGTCCACTCTGAGCAGGTTGTTGAATGGGTTGTTGAACATGTTGTTGAGTTGGTTGTTGAACAGGCATTTGCAGAATTCCTTGAACATGTTGCTGGACAAGTAAAACAATAATTGGAATAGGTATTTGAGGAATAGATTGTCTACTAGGCTGAACAAGTTGATAAAATTCACTTGTGTAGCAACTGGAACAAGCTGTTAAGCAAAAGCAGGGTTCTAAATAGTATTTGTCCCAAGGTAAAGAGTACCAATAAAAGGTTGAGGCACAACAGGTTGACCCAGATCAAGCTGTGTTATATGTCTATAAGTTCCAGTATAAATTTTTCCTCCAACTATAGGATAGTATCTGACAACAGGTTGTCCTCTAGGTGGAGGATAAGGTTGTTGCCCCCAAGCGAGTAATAAACACCAATTGGGGTTACTTTATGATTACCTAAGTTCCTCGATACTGTGTGAACATATTGGTCTGATGCGAAAGGTACTTCAGGAATGGATGTCATGCTCTGAACAGTAGATGTAGATAAACAAGTTGACCAAGTAGAATTTTGAGGAGAAGGAGTAGCTCCTAAAAAATTCCTAGTAAGTGATTGGTATCTAGGAGGAACTGAAGTAACACCATACAATAGTGACTCTAGAGAGATGGCAAACGTAGATGAATTAGTAGGTTGGCTCCCAAAAGGAATTTTTGACATGGTTCATCTCCGTGAATAAAAGGGAATGCAATGAGGTGGAAAACTTGGACTTAAAAAGTTCACAGGGGTAGAATACTAAGGATCAATTTAGAAAGGATCAAAAGGAACTCTTGGAAATTCTCTTGCATCAAAAGTTTCACTAGTGGTAATTGGAGTACGAGGTGTTTCTTCCTCCTCATTCCTAGTCATATATTCAATGCTAATTAAACTAGATGGTAATCCAGTCATAATTATAAGCTTCCTTCAAGGTGAAGGTGGAGCTAGAGTATGAGCTATAATAACTGAAGGTGATTCAAGTTGAGAAATATCAGACTCGGGTTCTTCTACTTTTAGTTCAGTTAGTTTTTTGTCTGAAACTTCATAGTATCAGATTCACTTTGAACACATTCAGTAACTTTTGGGCCATAATTAACTAAGCCTAATTTTACTTCTTATGTTGTTTTCACTTTAGTTTCTACTCTCTTATATTCTAAAACTGTAGATGTTTTTGGTAGTTCCGAGGTTCCAAATCTTGTTGATTTTGACCTTAGAGTTTTAATATTTTCCAATTGTTTAGGTGTAGGGGTAAACCTTGCATTCTATGTTAATGCCTTGGTGAATCAACCATGATGAAATTTAAGCAAGAAACCAAATAATATTCACAATCCAAACCTAAGGTCTATAAAAAGTAGAACTAAGAAAATAACAATGCGCTAGTAAATCTAAGGAATCAAACCATGCAAACAATATTTTCATAGCGAAATCACTAGTTATGATGAAACCCAACATCGAAGAGATCAGAGTGAAAAGTGGCTAAAGGTAGAGCAGGTGGAACTAGTTACGTTAACGACCTACTTAATGTACATAATCTCATGCAAGTAAACTTCCTTTATGCCATCTCTAATGAAGAATACCCTTTAGAAAGGTTCAAGTGAGTCTAGCCAATGTCTATTTCAAGTAAAACAGAGACTTCCCCTCTATCGAAACCTTGGGTAATAGCCCTAATATTATGGTATCCAAGGTTACCACACAAAACAATTTAACCTAGGGGGGACAGTCAGAGATCAGACGTGCGCACAAAGGCAAAGTAACAAAGTTCAATCCCCTTGAAAGTTCCTCAACATGGTTAATTTGAGGTTTACTTCCAAGTGACTCCCAAGTTCCTTTCGACACCATTTTTAATACGTGTAAATCAATCTACCGTAACTAATGAAGTGGGGTCGATCACTCCACTGGGTCTAACATGATCTTGTGCTTAACTCCTTTGTAATGGGAGCTTTCCATAGCCAAATTGTAGTAAATAGATTTACTCCCTATTGCAAGATGCTAATTTTTTTTTGTAGCTTTGGAAAGTTAACTCACTTCCCTATTCCAAAGCCCTACAACCGTATCTAATGTGGGTGGAAAAGAGCCTTAAAATAATAAAAATTTCTAGACTGATTTTATCAGCGCTAATTTTAAGAGATGTTATTTACTCAAAGGTAATGGACGTGAAATTGATGGAATCATGCCTTGATGCAAATCTTAATGCAAGCGAATATGAAATGTAATCTTTCTCTTTTCAGTGAATTTCTAATTGAAGTAAGGACAAATTATTTTCAATCTTTCAACGAAAATGCAAAAAACTCTTAAATTCCCACTATATCCCTTTTCCTAAATGTAGATCTTCAATTTTGAACTACCCAAATACTAAAATTAACTTTTAAAATTTCACTTTTCCAAATAACTCAAAAAATCAAGAAAATTTCCTTTTTAACAAACAATCACTTGAAAATTTTCTAAAATGTATGAAGAAACCAATCAACACTAAAATGAATTTTCTTCTAATAAATGCTATGAATTCCTTGCAATCAAGAGTACATTTCAACAAGAAGGTCGGCGGAGGCGGTTGGTTGGTAAAGTTGGACTCGTAAAGACGGTTAGGTCTTGTGCTCTAACCTGAGCGAGGGCATTGACTAGTCGCGGGAGTGACTTATCCTAGGCCAAGCCCGCTCACCTTTTAGCCCATGGGGATTTGGATTAACAATGAATGGGTGCACTGTTAAGGCACTCCTTGTGATAGGTCACTGGTTCAAATCCCCCATGGGTGCTTACAAACCAAAATAAAAAAAGAGTACATTTCAACATCGCTTCAACAATGGAAGAAAAATAACTTTTCATTTTAACACCAACATAAGAAGCACTTTTCACAAACAATACTCATTCTTGTAAATCATTGCTTTCATTCACAAGACAATATTTCACACAAGAGAAAAATAAACACAGGATTTGATATGTTCGAAAGAATAAAGACAACAAGACAAAAAACCAATACCAATTGATCTTTCTTTTGATAGCTTAAACACACACCAGAGGTAGTTTTACCCTAATTTGTGAAAACACAAAAATTACAAGAAAATTCTTTTGCAACACTTAACCAGAGTGACAAAGACTCAATGAAGGTATAGACAAGCGTAACTAAACAGGAAAAAACAAAATCTCTAGACTTGATGAGGCGAAAACTGGAAATTTAAAAAATTCCAGGTATGTATGCAGGTCATAGAATAATCCAATACACATACACACTATTGCAAAGAGAAAAGTGCATAGAAATATGTTATGTGCCTAAAACTAAAGTGTGCATAGTAGGGAACTTTTAGAAAAAATAAAAACCAGTCAAATAAATCACAAAATCTAAATTTTCAACATTTCTAAACACTCAGAGAGGGTTACAACAAAAGGATCAAAGGTAAAAACAAAGAGAATGAAGGAGAGTGAGACAATCCCCAGTGGAGTTGCCAATTTGTTAAGTGATCCAATCCCTCTTGTAGAAAACATGGATCTCCCTAGACGTTAAAGAAATCTAGTAACAAACAAGAAATAACTGCTACATTTCCTTGGCTTACGATTGATTGAAACAAGCAATTTGAGATAGATCACTTACCATTTTATCGAAATTCCTGATGAAGTCCCTTTCCTTGCCTTCGATAATTAACGTCCCCTTGATGCTTTAGAGATTGTTCCAATGCTTTCCACAACTTCTCCATGATGTCTCGAAGGAGACCTGCATAGACATAAACACACAAAGGATTAAAGCATCTAGTATATAGAATAAAAGATAAATGAAATAATTAACTCAACATATATCATAAATTGAATCAATAATCAATCATAACATATGTGGGAGATGGAGGAATCCCACAAATGATGTGAAAGAAGACATGATTAGGAAAGAACAATTGGTTTTTATTAAGTAAAATGGAGAACAAACTTACAACCTCAAATCCTTGATGTTACAAGCCTCTTCTTACAATCTCCAACCCTCTCCTTGGATGAAAAGCCTCTCTAGCCTTATTTCTATGGCATAAGCCTACCTTCAATGGTCCTCCCCAATCCTCTAGCCTGTGTTTGCTTTATAGGCCATAAGGAGGAAGTTTAGGAACCATTTCCTTAGGGATGAGATCCACAAATGGTGGGATAGGGGCTCCATAAAGAGAGGGAAGTAGCTCCATGATGGTAGGGATCAGGGTTGAATAGGCATCCCTTCGAAGCTTGTTGGTTGGGAAATATTCCACTAAAAATTTTTCTAGGCTTTAGTTTTTATTTTTTCTTGTGTTAAGTCACGTGTGCAGGTCATAGTTTTGGACCAAGGGCACTTTTGCATAGTTTATAATGGACTCTTCCGTGTATGCCAAAAATGGGCTAGGGAACTAAGCAAGAAGCCAAAATATCAGTTTTTGAGACTTGGGATCCAGGAATTTCATTCTCTTTGGGATATTTTGGGTTCTAGCCTTGTTGAGGGATGATTTGGAACACTTTGATGGATAGCGAAATATCTAAACTGACGATCATTTTCCTAATGCGACAAAATGACGTGTAACAGTTGGCAAAATTTTTGACGTAGAACAAGAGAATTTTAGGAGGGTGGAAAGCATTATATGCACGTCAAAACAGATGTAGAGAAGCAGATTTATGGGATTGGAAAATGATTAAAGTTCTTTTTGGACTCCTAGTTTGTCCAATGATATTATATGGGTGTGAACTATGGGCTAGCAACATCCTTGTTTCAAAATGGAATCAAATTAAGGAAATCCAAAAACGCTTGATCATGAGCAAGTTCAAAATAAAAAGTTCGGTTCCTTATGCGTTAATGTTGAGTGAGATAGAAGCAACTCACATCGAAGAAATTGCTATGGTGCATCTTATAATGTATCTAAAAATAATTGAGCAAATGGGAGTAGGTAGAGGGCCGAAAGTTGTCTTCAATGAAGACATGAGTGTAAGAAAAAAATAATGGATGAGACAAAGAAATGAATGGATGAGAAAATGGAATATTTACCTCAATGCATGTCCCACAAATAGCAACGAGTTAAAGAATTTTGTTATGGAGAAGTTTGGTAAGCGTATATGGGGAAATGATGTGGGTAGAAGGAAGAATTACTATGTTCAAGAATTCAACCCCACTTGTGATCTCCAACAAAAAGAGTACCTTGGAGCCAAAATTTCATGGAGAGCAAAGATCCTTATTGTTTAATTAAGAACAAACTCACATCAACTTCGTTGTGAAACGAGATGGTGGAAAAGACCTAAAGAATCTTGGGAAGAACAAGTGTGTACTTTTTGCATTTCTGGGGCAGTGGAATTGGAAAAACATTTGATTTTGGAATGTGATGCTTTCAGAGACATCAGAGACATTTATGGCAGTATGTTAGCATCAATTCCTTGGCATTATCTTTTGAGTGAGGGGACTATTAGAAGGTTGAGTCAACTCATCATCAATTTGAGTAAGAAAAAGATTAAATTGCGAAAGGAAAAAAATGAGGAGGCTGGTAGTCCCATAAACTATTTTTAGTCTCGTTAAAATATCATTCATCCATAGCTAAAGACTTTTAAGTATATATTTAGTTTGTTGGTCCGGTATAGATTTAATTTTCATAAAAAGAGTAGTGGAAAAAGTTTTCCAACTTCCTTAGGAAGTTAGGTCACCCGATTTGCCACCTGTCATTCACAGAAAGTGGGTTATTAAACATCTATCATGGATATTGAAAATGGGAACCCACAAACCCATGTAAATCTGCACAACGTGCTTGTGTTGTTTCCTTAGCCAATTCATGTTAACGTGACCATGGATTTGGCACAACTACTCGTTGTGCGAGGATTTTTCATCACCTTCTTCAATATTGAATGGATCCAGAAATGCATGGTCGATTCTCTTATTTCCCTCTTCTCCAGACGTGGCCATGCTAATCATCAAGGCTACAAAATTCGGTTGGTGCGTATTCCTGATCAGTTGAGAGAAAACGCTATCAATTTCAATAATATTATAGCAAGGACAGTGCTACCGAGAGGCTCAACCTTTCATAGCTTCAACATATTCATTCAAGACATGATGAGGAAAGCAACAACATGCCCAATCCATGAACCCAAGTGACTAGCATTTCTGCAGTATGTGAACCCAAATGACTAGTATTTTGGGAGGATGTGAGATGAATTGGTCAGAATTTCCTGTAAAGACAAGGGCCATGTACCTATTCATTCATTTCTTCAATATATTTTTTACTATATAATTATAATATGTTTACTTAATAGGAAATTGTGTAAAAATAAAATATAAGGAATTTTATATCACAATTATATATATATAATATATATATATATATATTATATATATATTTATAATATATATAAATATATGATGGAATGACTTTCAAGATTTCTTTCATAATCAAATAATATTTAGATTTATTATTAGAAATCTTTACGTATGAGTAGTGGGAATAAAAAAGATGTATTTTTTTTTTTTATTTAGGCATAGAACATGATATATAGTTTATATATATTTAATGAAAGAATTTATATTAATAACATTTTAATTTTTTTAATATAATTATTAATTTATTTTTATTATTATATATTATAGGACAATCTCTTCTTATAACTATAAATGTAATTATAAAATTTTTTAATTAAAAACATTCTATTATTTGTATATTTAAATTCCTAATTAGATTAAATATTAATTATCTAATTTTTTTAAATTTTATATTAAAAACCATTAACATAAATAACATAAAATATTTCAATATTATATGTTTTATTTGTTAAAATAAAATAAAATATATTAATCTTAATTATAAAATTAAATAAATATTATTTATTTTTGTTTTATAGATAATATTATCAAAAGCACCGCACCACAGTATTAAATGCAACTGATTCCACTTAACTATACTATTAAACGCTGTAAGATGCTTAGTGCTAGTCTATGTTATGTGAAATTTGTATGTATATTTTTACATGACTATGTTTTACAACACTCGGTCACCTCGGATTAGAGGACTAATTGGCAGGGCATTGAATTTGAATATTTCCAAGTATAACAAACTCCTTCCAAGTGTATATTAGTGACCTCTATATAAACGTTGAAGAAGCTTTTGGTTCTATATCACATTCTTTCCCATCAGTACACAGCAAATTAATCGTGGTTGCATTATGAGTTATCAGAGCTAAATACCTTTTAGTTTTTTCCCGAGTTTGAACCTGTTCAAAAATTATAATTCAAAAATCATCATAGGTAAGACCATTTTTAAATTTTATTTATTATTTAGGAATTTGAAAAATAAATTAAAAGCTATAATTGAGAGAGATATTTCATAGTATCTTAAAGTAATTATTTATACGAGATTAATAATTCTTGAGAGTTATTCCAATATTTTCTTTTTGGGTAATATTGTTGATTTTTTTATTATTATTAATTGGTTGGTTTAGAATTAGTGTGTAATGAGTTTAGTAACTCATAATTATTATGAATTATGCTTTATGTTTTTTTATACTCTTAATTATTTTATGTATTTATAATAATATTGGGATAGATCTATTCTATCATGAGTTAGAAAAAATTATTTTTTTTCACGTTTATATATATATTAGTTTTTTAGATTTTTTTTAGTCGATATGAGCAAAATTTTAATTTTGATGACAGATGTACTACACGTCATACTGGGTTGTATAATGAACCTTTTGGCTCAATAATTTCACAATAATCAATGTATATGTGAGTTGCTATAAATACAAATGATCTTTTTCTCTCAATGCAATCATTTTATTACAAATCTTAATCCACCAACTATCTTGTTATTGTAGTTGACCACTGAGATTAAATGTGTCTTTCTTTGTATTTAGCTATATTTGTATTTAGATAGCATTTTGGTTGTTGGATTGTAGTAGTAGTTAGTTAATTCCTGCGTGCATGTTGTTGTATGGATTTGTATTATCATTTGTGAAGGATAAAGTTATGTTTATACTAAGATAATTGTGTGAATGAATAAAATAAAACACTTGGTGTAGCCTTGAATTTGAAAAACCATTGCTCATTAATGGTAGATTCATTTTGAAGCCATAATTAGCCTTTTTGAGTCATATACCTTGGGTTTATTAGATCGAATGTTGGGTTTTTGAGGGTCCTACTTGTTGATAATTTCTACCTCAGTATGGTTAGATTGAGATTAGAGTCACCATGGTTGGCACATTATTATCATAGGTGAGTGAAAAGGCTCTTGGTTAAATCATTACAATATCTCAGCTAAATTATTTCATCGATTTATAGGCTCATTGATGAAATTGAGACTTATTTTAATGTAAATAATCAAGGTTTGAATACCATTGAGTGCTAAACCTATTTATTTTTTAAGACCATTATATGCTTGTTAAAGTGTAATTTAATCTCATGGTAATCATAAGTTTTGTGTAAGGATAAGCATTATTTGTTGTAATATTATTAACTAAACTAAAGCATTATGTATGAATTTCATATGCATTATAACCCATCGTAGCTAATGTTACATTAGATGACAAAACCCCTAAATTTGTTCAAATGCGACAAAGTTGAAGAAACATTGGACTATCATAAGAGGAAATTAAGCCTGAAAGTGCCCATGAAATTTTCATGTATGTAATATGTAAACCAATCAAAATATTTTAAATTTAAAAAGAGGTACATGTAAATATTTTGTTAGGGGGATTTAAATTTATTGTATTTTTGGGTTATATTCTTATAGGTTTACTTGAGTTTCAATTGTAGACACCCATTGGATGCATAGTTAAATTTGGCATCCAACAAGTAACCATTATGGATACTATTGAGAAGACCCACATTGATAAAAAAAAATGAAGATACATTAAAAAACACGTTGAACACATGTTTTAAACGTATCCTCATTTTTTTTTATTATCAATGCGGGTCTTCTCAAAAGTATGCATAATGGGTACGCGTGGGATGTGGAATTTAATTCCACATACAACCATTGGCTACACTTGAAATTTAAGTAAACCTATAAGGAGCTAAACAAAAAATACGATAAAAAAAAAGTAGTTTGATTCTTTTCCCTCCAAATTGATCTCTTATTTTATTATTTTATTATTTTTCCTTACGGAGCCACTTTTAGGTTGAAATTTCCTCTAATGATACTTCCCACAAATGTGAACTTCCTTCATAAGATGTATCCATTGAGATTCTTATCAAATATATGAAGTACTATACAAAAATTGATGTGTGCAAAATAGAAGCTAATACATGGTATTAGAAGACTCACTCCAAGAGAGAGAGATTTAAAATATAAGGTGCATTGAGAGATTGATTCAAAATATAAGGTGCAATGTATTAAATCTCCAATTATTTATAGTTGTATAAATAATCTTAATGGATTTACCTTGTATGTAACTATATATTTTGTGCCTCTTAACATCTTCTTAGCTTAATACCATCACAAAAAAATATGTGCATCCATAATGAATTTTACTTAATGAATATCACATTTTGAATTGATCACTAAACTCAATTTCCAAACATACATTTCCTTTGACATATTCATGGTAATGATGTAAGAGCTATTGCTTATATTCTTTAGTAGAAAATTATTAGAGTAGAACCTGAGTACATGGAAACACTAGCAATGTCATATGTATTGATAAATTTTAATAGCTTCTGAATACTCATCCCATGTTGCAAAATAATTTCTATTTCTTAGGATAGATCCTTCTAGTTAGACTTTAGTGTTTCTCAAAATGTCATCCTTGCTAGATACTTTAAACAAACTAAATTGATTAGTTATAGGCACCATTATGTAAATAGAGAAAAAATACAAAAAAATACATTGATATGATTCATCATGTTGAAAAAATATGCTCTCATGAATAATACTCAACTCAATAATAAAATGAAGGACATTCCAACATATATTATTTATACAAAATTGGATTTTTGGATCATTAAACATATGTAGGGTTAAGGTGTACCACATCCATCTATATTAATGTATTAATGGTAATCACATTATAATTAAATATTTTTTTCATTTCATTGAAAATTATTTTTATTAATAATAAAAAATTGTTAAGACAAAATACAAGAAGAATAGTCCTTTAAACAATTTGTAGAAGGATACATATTGTTTCTTATACAAAAATTCCATGGATGTCATTCCCTACTTAATTTCCCATTCTTATTTTCATAATGCAGGTTGATTTAGAATTTGTAATAAATCATTGAAAGGGAAATTGAAGATAAAATGAAGAAGTTGTCGGATAAAATGATGGAAAAGTGGTTGGATTA
Organism: Pinus taeda; assembly: GCA_000404065.3. Classification (NCBI taxonomy): domain Eukaryota; kingdom Viridiplantae; phylum Streptophyta; class Pinopsida; order Pinales; family Pinaceae; genus Pinus; species Pinus taeda. The sequence continues at coordinate 11,903 of APFE030898559.1, forward strand.
AAAGATGGAAGTTGAATATAGAAAGAGAAAGTTGGTGGATTAAAAGATGGAATATTTACAAACTCGAATTAAAGGCATTATCATACATGAACATTTTGTATATACCCTAAATGAGAGGCTCCCTAAAAGTGATATTGTGACCCAAGGAAATCACAAAAATAAGGAGAACAAAATTGTTGAACCCTAGCCACATATGGGGGAGATTTGAACACATTTAGAGAATATGAATTTTGAGTCTTGGATTACTAATTTCATTTATCACTCCAAAATTCACATCATTTGGAGTTCATATTAATACCAAGGTGTTGCTTAATTCACTATATTATGTGAGGTAGTTTGATGGTAAAGGTCCTATAACATGGATATTCCAAATAGAGGAATATTTGAGATACAACAAATGTAAACATTACAAAATGTAACTCTTGCATCCTTGTATTTAGAACTTAATTAGTTTGTCTAATACCTATGGTCTTATGAATTAAAAATGACTCTATTATGTCTTGTTCCATTTTTACATATAAATAAATAGCACATTATGGGGGTATTCAGAAAAACACATTCTTAATTCAGATGATAAATCCATAGCGAAGAATGAACATTTTTACACCTAGATCCAAATTTAAATTTCCTCTTGAACCATTGAATATTTTCCATGGAATTGGAATCAATAATAAAATATCCTAGATATGGAAATAATTTTGGACCCTTGGATATTGTTTATTATTATCAAATATCTTATAGATTTTTTGAGATAATGTTGACTTGCTAATTATTTGCAAGTGGTTGTAACCACATAAGAAGTTTTTAGAGCTAGGAGACATTTATGGATCTAAAATTATTATCAATTATCTTAGTTTTTGTATAAATAAGAGTTTCTTCTCGATTCCAAGGGAGAGGAATCTTCGATCATATTTCCAACTTAGGATGGAGTGAACAAAACTTCATGATATCTCATTTCACATAGATTGTTATTTTCTAGTGTTATAAGTAGGATGTTTTGATTTAAGTTTATAATGTTATAGTCGAAGTTCATCATAAGAGAAAGAGATCACTCCATGGGAACATGGTGGTATTTCATTCATACAATTTTATTTCATAGTTATTTTTTTCATTGATGCAAGTTTGTTTTGTTTATTTTTTTGAGCAATTAATTTAGTTTTTATCCTAACCGAAAATTGAATAATGATTTATGGAAAGATGAAAACTACGATATATGCAAAGAGATAACTTGGTGACAATATCACCCCAATAGAACGATTAGTGCCCAATTCCATGAATCATCAAGAGCGTTTTGGTAAGTTTTTTTATTTTATGCGAGTATGTTTTCTTTATGTAAGCATGATAAGTACTTTAATTTTCCTAAACTTATTTTTTTTAGTTAAAAATAGATAAAGATTACAAATGATCTATTCCAATAGATATTGTGTCTTTAGTTCACAAGTTTACAAAATCTGAACTGATAATCAAATGTAATAGGATTTAGAAATATAAATCACCTAACGCTAAACTTCAATCATGTTGCATGCCAAAATACATGTGTGCTTTAATGATCTAATTTATGAAGTACGAGCATTCTTTTTTCATTCAACTCTACCAGCCTTCATTCTATATTTCCATACTTAGGTGCTTTACTCAAGGCACTTCAACTACTTGTATATACTTATTGGAACCTCAACTTGAAAAGTATAATGGTTAGTTTTACTAAGGTTTTGAAAAAAAAATTCTCTACACCACACGAGATCCCATATGTAAAAGCATGCCTCTTGCACTATAAAATTCAAAGTATATTTCCCACTAGTCTTACATAGGCAACCTAAAAAGGAACTATTGTTTCTTCCTATCCTTCAAAGAACAAGTTCTCACAACAAGTCACTTGTTGCCTTTTTTTTGACATCCAAGGTTATAATATTAGGTGTCCAACAAAGTGCACCAACATAGTCTAGCACACTAGCATATTCAATCTCCCAAATGGAGGTCTCACTTGAAGCATAACTGAGACAATTAATAATGGGGAGCGAGGTTGTAGAATGAAAGGTAATTAATTATTAAACGATGATCTATTTATCATAAGTTCTTAACCATATACTTGCAAGAATAATGCATAACATGAATGCATACCATGCATTATATGTTCATAGATTGGAATAAGCAAAATACATCACATTACAAACACCATAATTGAAATTGAGACAAGGCTATTCATTGATAATATTTAACACATCCATTATAGTGTTTTATCTAGAATAAGAATGTGGCTCTCCCATAGTAGTATAATAAAAAATCTATCTCCAACAAACAAAATTTCATCTTTATTACCAATAATCAACCCTCTAACCTTTTTTTGATCGTCCTAAAGAGTCTAGTTATATAATGTTCACTAGTTAAGGTTGATCATGTCACTAACATATTCAATTAAATTAAGGTTGATCATTTCACTAACCTAGTCGATTAAATAAATGTGTTCCATCTCATCCCATTATAAATATTAGTTAACTTAGGTTATAAAATGACCGTTGTCTCCACAACTATCTTGATACACCATTTTAACTTTATTTAAACCATAAAAAACATGTAAATTATCGCAATACATATCAATCTTCTCCCAAAAACAATTGACAAATCTAATTGCATAAAGTTTCAAATCATAATTCATAATGAAAAATCCTAATACGCAAAAGTTTGATATATTGATTAATCGTAGTTGATTTTTAAAGTCGTAAGTAGTAACCTTACATAGAGGTGTAAGAGTTGATGACCTTGTATATAATAATGAAGGCTGATCTATGGGTTTAGCAGATATGAATCCATTCCTCCTCAAGGTTATTTTAGGCAACTTCTTGTGTTTTAGTTATAATTATTTTACAAAAAGAATAATGGAGAGATTGAATTGACTTCTTTCTAATTTTGAATAGAAGAATTGACAAGTGTTGATGTATCAATGGTGTTTAGTAATTGCGTTAAGGTTTTTATAATGATCAATGTAATGCCCCTCTATTTTTTCAATGATTGTAATGATTGTTTTTCTTTGTTAAGACTGAGTATGTTGAAATGGATGTCAAAAATGCCATGAAGTATATTAAAATTCTTGTGTAATAAATAATTTTGCTAATAAATAAAAAACATTGAAATTTCTTGGGAATGAGACACTTCAGTAAGAGATTCTTCCAAAGAAAAAAAAAAAAAATCTTATTAGAGGATGAGATTGGAAAAAAGAGAAAACTTTCATGATAAAGAATCTTAAATAAGATTTAATGGTTGGAGAGAAAATTCCATTAAATCCATTAGATGGAGAAATATGCTACGGATGGTTAAGAATAAAGTGTTATGGAAGAGAAAAGTGGGCTTTTAAGGAAAAGCCTAGGCAAGTGGACGTTGAGGACCACAAAAGTGGGACACCACTAAAGGAAAAATTGATCATGGAAGAAATGTATAAAATACCTATTGAAGGGATCAATAATGGTTATTGATACCCTGGCGAGTTCATCTTAGGTCAGGGGTGAACTGAAGGAACATAGTTCAAGGTTGGGTGGTGAAGGTATATGATTCTCAAGTATTCCCTTAACGGTGACACTGGTTAGATTTTATGTTATTCTATCATAGTTTTTAATGCTAGTAATTATATGTAAATGATTCCTTCAGAAAAATGTCAATATGCATTCAATAATTTGAGAACGGATTCTACAGTTAAGATAAAGATATTCTATGATTACAAATTTAGTTGTTTAAATACTGATTCTACAACTATGATACATGCACACGGTGATTATAAATCCCATTGCAGTGAAAAATTCCACTTTTAGAATTCCATATATTCTCAGTTTAAGTTAGTTGCATGAAATCAACTAGTATTGTTAAGGTGCATATAAACTATTATGGAATTTTTTATTGAGTATTAAGAGAGGGTGTTGACCTCACAACTAGTTGAGGTCGAATTATTAGCCAAATGACCGAGTAGGAGCCAGAGTCTAAATAGTGATGTTATCAATGTATAAAGGCATGTTAAAAGTATAATTTAACACCTACTAGGTTCGGGTTTCTTGTATTAGACAATCCTAAGTATGAAATGGGTCAACAAACTATGCATACGAGATCTTTACAGGAGTAATAGATAACTGCCAGTGGAAAGAATGGGAGGAAGATAGAATAGGTAGAAGTTGTTGAATCCAAGTAGGCCAACTATAAATTGACTATCGGAACCAAAACATAAATTTCTGGGAATAACACTTTTAGTGTACAAGCAAGAATTTAATCATGATGCGAGCTAATTGTCCAAGTTAAGTTAGTGGTGAAGTGCAGAATTAAAATAATAGAGTACCTAATCGGTTGAATAGGTACTTACAACTATTTATCTAAAAGAATATGGTATTAAATGAGATCTATAAACTATACACAGTTAGGATTACCCATTCAAAATAAGTTAATGCATGCAATTTCTTGAAAAGAGACTAGTAAATAAGAAACATATAAAAGTATTAATAGGAAACAATTATGTCTTATATTTCTACACAAAAGGGAAAATCCTAAATGCATAATAGCGGAACAACGAGAAGAATTTCCAAGAAATGCAAGCAAATTGGAATGATGTATTATAACACCGATAGTAAAGAAATGTAAACATTAATACAACATCTGACAAGAATAGAAGAAACACATGTGAAAATAGGTAATTTTCTATTCCATAGATTACATTGCAGTCCAAAATGCAAGAAAACCCAAAACGCCTAGAATAGATTGAGCCTAATAAGTTAATAATAAGAAAATTTACATTTCCTAACATTGATGGAATAAATCATGCAATTATCAAAATCCCTCAAAGTCCTTTTTATCATATGAGGACCTGTGCCTTACCACCCAACAATCATGTGTCTGTGTCCTCAATAGTTAGGGTCCACAGAGCTAAATTTTTTGAAACATACTAACAAAATACAATTGCATTCAAAATTAGTGATGATGACCTAAAAGAGGAAATTTGTATGACAAAATTTCCTTGAACCCAATGAATTTAGCCCTAATTATGGCCATAAAGCTTGTGTTATGGATAATTCATTGATTGGTAACAAATTCCAACAACATTTGACACAAAATTGAACCCTAGGAAAACAAACTTAAACAACTTGAAAAATCCACAAGGGTGGGATATCAAAGATGACGGGGTGATATTGTTACCCACAGTTGCATACTCATAAGAAGTATTTGTTACCTTCTAAATAGAGGAGACATGGTATGAATATAGATTCTAGCTCAAAGTCAGCCTTAATAGAAGAAAAAAGAATAACTCAAGGAAAAGCCAACCCTTACTTTCTCACGCCTGAAGAAAACCAGAGTGCCAGTGCCATCTGAACATTCACCAATTAAACTATGTGGTAAACACTAGTGAGGGGGAAAAATAATTCTAACCAAGAAAGGAACACTCAATATTGTGTATAGAGAGATAAACTAATCAAGATATCATTACCTAAATTTGCATTAATAAACCCAGAGGGACATTGTGCCATAAGCTCTTTTCCAACAATGTGCTGAAGTGGTTCCTTTGTCCTCCCTCCAAATTTCCTGCATAAACAAGGAGAACTATTACGAAGTCCATCCCATTAGCATGAGCACAACACTCTTGCCAGGATATAGAAAAATCAAATAGAACGAAACAGTAAATAAAGGTACAAATGCTTACCTAGAACGAGCGAAAACTAAATCAAAGGAAAATACGTCGCCGGGATAATTATACATAGAACTAGTGGAAAGGAAACCAGAGTGCCATTGATTGTGGAAAGAAATAGACCTAAAAATGAAAGGGGGCAAAGTTATCTAAAAACCCTCCATATGAACACCATAACAAGGGACCACAACAACTCAACAAACAATTTTTTTTTTTTTTTTACCTAGAGAGTGTGGAGGAATGATGAGAGTGAGGAGACAAAAGTTCACCTTTCCTCCATGATTTTTGAGTGCCACTAGGAATCCATACACCAAAGAAGGTTTCTGGAACAATGCTGCAAGGACACTAGGCATATAAGGCGATAGAGGAAGTGGCATAATTCCCAAATGTCTATAGAATAGGGAGATTAGGATTATGCAAATTGATCTCAACCCTTGATTGACATACTCTCATCTCAACCATTAAAAAATTGCCCAACTAGTCACATTCGCTCCATGTGAAGGAGGTAAATGTGGCAGAACCATATTGAACTTTCCAATTCCCAAGGTAAAGTAGAACATATAGCATAAAAAAAAAATAGAGGTCATATAGTTACATATCCAGAAGGGTTAAATATGTGCACGTGGAAAATTATTTTAGACCATATGTTAAAGTGGATAGAAACATCACATAATCTATATTACCAAACCATGGAAGGGTGCACCCTAAAATAACCTCGTAGAAAGACATCATAATTATATTCCTGGTACTAAATAAATCCTATTTAAATATAACAAAATGAGTACACCAACATGGATATGATACAATTGGTGTGTCGACTTACACATAGGATTAAAGTGTTAAATATATATTGTCTTATGAGGGATAAACCTTCTACTATCCAGGTTACACCAAGTTTATAGAATAAGCTTGCAAAAGGGGGATATAGTTGTTTTAACTCTTAAATGCGAAAAGGTTCTAAGAGGTAGGATTAAGAGCTTATTCACCATATTTTCATAGAAGAAAACAAAAAAATGTCAGATGATAGGAGTACTAATGTTACACATAATTCAATGAATAAGAAAAAAATTGATGTTCTATTGTCATTGAAAGTTAGAGTTTTAAAAGATGGTATCAGAGCCTAGATTCACAATCGGGGCCTTACGAAACCACCACATAAATAAGTAATATTATGTAGGCTTGAAATTTTGCAATAAGAATTAACATTTGGTTATGTTTAGAAAAAATACAAGGTAATCAAGTTACGCGACTATGATAGAATGGAGAAATATTCTCCTCTAGCTAGTACAAGAGGTGAAGACTTGTATGTCGAACTGGGAAATGGGGCTACCCACCAACTTCTCAATTTGTGGATATTATTAAAAATCTCGAGCAGGAGTTGGATTATCTAAGAAGCAACAATGAACGCCTACTAAAAGCTAGCGAGGAGTAGGAAAGGATGATCGGGGGATTGACTAAAAAGTCTAGCCACAAAATTGTGGAACCTGAAGTATTGAAAAGAAATAAAAGGGAAAAAAATCAGAGGAATCAGAAAGTGGGGGGGAGTCTAATAGAACATATCCAAAAATAAAGAAGATAAGAAAATGAATAGAGCTGCAGGGGGAATTTCAAAACATCAATCCCCATACTTTTGATGGGGAGAAATAGGAGGATGTAGAAGCATGGCTTCTTAATATTATCAGAAAATTTCAAGTCTATGAATATCATAGAAAATTACAGGCCAAATTGGCCATTTATCAGTTGCAAGGTAGAGCTACCCTTTGGTGGGAGGAAGCTAAAAGTGTTCATCTGTTAGAAGAAAAGACAATATCATGGGAAGAGTTCCAGAAACAATTTGAATCTCGATACTTAAGTGAACATTATTATGATGACCATGCAAAGGAGTTCCATGAGTTAAGGTTGGGGTAGTTAACCATGGACGAATTTGTGGAAAATTTTACTAATTTATTACGGTATGTTCCCTATATTAAATAAGAGGAAGAAAAGGTGCAATGGTTTGTAAATTTTTTACCCACTGTCTACAAGGAAATGATTTAGTTCGACAATCCTAAAAAAATCGATGAAGAAGTAAGGAAGGCAAGGTTGTGTTATCAACAGTTGAAAAATAAAGTTGAAGGCACTAAATTTTGGCATAATAAAGACAAAACTAGGTCTTCCACAATGGAAAAATGGAAGAAACCTGCGTATCTTTAAATTTTTGGGAAGGACCATCAATGAAAAAAATTCAGTAGGAGAAATATAAATCAATCGACATAATCTCAAATTGTATCCATAGCAATGGATCTTAATAATAAAAATATCAGTGGGGGTAAGGAAAAGGAACCACTAAAGTTCTAGGGATGTGGGGAGATCCATTTGTTGAGGGATTGTCCTCATAATCCTAAATCTATCCAAAATATCCAAGTTGTTCACGAAGCCACCACAATAAATGATGTTGCTAGAAATATTCTCATAATAAGAAGAACTTTGGAGGAGAGACAAGCGAAGCATCAATCTTCAATGATCAAGATTGAAGGTACCATCTCAAACCAACTTGTTTATGTTCTAATTGATCCAGGGTCTAGTTTAAGTTATATTGGGCCACACGTGGTAGAAAAATGTAAATGTGCAACTGAAAAGTGTAAGGCTACTTGGCTAGTACAGTTAGCAACTGACACTAAGAAAAGAGTAACCAACTAGTGAGGTAATGCCATCTTGATTTAAATGGATACCCTACAAAAATAAATCTAAATATACTCCCTTTAGGATCGTATGATATGTTGATTGGCATGGAATAGCTGGAAACATTGGGAGCCATTATAATTTTTTTAGAGAAAACAATGAGTTCTGTGAATGAAAAGGGACAAACTCAATAATCCAAGGCATAGCAAACCCCATATCAAATAGACAAATCTCAACCTTACAAATGGAAAAGAGTGCACGAAAGGGGTTTTAGTTATTCATGGTTCATGTGGAAGCAAGTGAAAAATAAAGAGAAGAAGCAAAATTAGACACCCTACTAGTTATTAAGGAGTTCCAAGATGTTTTTCTAGAGGAAATACCCAGTTTACCGCCTCATAGAGATATAGAGTTTTCCATTGATTTGGTACTTGATGGAGCCCCAATGTCTAGAGGCCCTTACTAAATGAGCCCCCCCCTGAATTATTGGAACTGAAAATGTAGCTACAGGCACTACTGAACAAAGGCTATATTAGACCCAATGTATCACCGTGGGGGGCTCCTATGTTATTTGTCAAAAATAAGGATGACACATTTAGAATATGCATCGATTATCGACAATTAAACAAGTTAACTATTAAATATATATATATATTATATATATATATATATTATATATATATAATATAATATATATATATTATATAATATATATATTATATATATATATATATATATATATATATAAATATCCATTGCTTCGCTAAATTGACGATTCCTGTTTGAGTCAAGTAAGGGGGGAAACCATTTTTCAAAAAAATGAACATAGGATGGCCTATATCAATTGAGAATAAAAAATGAAGATATTTATAGGACAAATTTCAGAACCATATATGGTTACTACGAGTTTTTAGTGTTACCATTAAGCCTTACTAATTCCCCAACAATATTTATGTTCTTGATGAACAATATATTTAGCAAATATTTGGATAAATTTGTGCTGGTGTTTATAGATGACATCATGGTGTATTCCAAAGATGAAAACAAACATGAGGAACACTTAAATTTAGTACTACAAACTCTAAGAGAACATCAGTTGTATGCCAAAATTAGTAAATGTGAGTTCTACAAAGACAAAATACAATATTTGGGCCACATCATTTCAAAGGAGGGACTACTGATTGACCATGAGAATGTTAGGACAATGGTAAATTGGTCCATACCAAAGGATGTGTTTGTTTTCTGCTTATTTATGGGAATCATGAGATATTACCAAAGATTTATAGAAGGTTTTTCGAAGCTAGCATACCCTTTTACATATTTATAGAAAAATCAGAGTAAAATTTGAATGGAATATCAAATTTCATGAGACTTTTGACAAATTGAAACACCTACTTACAGTGGC
>APFE030898561.1:7635-36816 GCA_000404065.3 Pinus taeda
CTTCAATATTTTTATAAAAAGTTATTGGTTCAAATAAAAAAAGATATACTATTTACATCTTTAGAAGTTTTAAATATTGATGCTACAAGGAATATTAAAATTAATCTTCTACATCAATGATATTTACATTATTTTTTCCTTCAATGATTCATTATATGTCACAATGCTTTACCATCAAAGGTGCATGTTTTACACCAAAACTTATGAATGAGATGATTTCTTGACTCATTTGCATGATTTCTGAAATTTGTTAAGTTGTGATGCAAAATTAGATTTGCAAAGATAGCCATCATATTCTTCGTGAATTAATATTATTTTATTTATCTTATCTAATGTCATCTTCTACCTATATTTTTTCGAAATCTATCAAATATTTTCTATTGGAACTTGAAAAACCATCTTTGAAGATTAAGAGGCAATCTATGTTCGAAAAGTTATAGAATATGTCAATTTGGCATAATGTAAGTGTTTTATGTTTATATTCTACTTTAAAAATGAACTTTTTTTACTAATTTATATCTTCAATGATTTATCATATGTCACAATTTGTTATGCTCTTGACCTGCGAGAAGATACTAGAATACCAAATATGCAAAGAATTATAACCCATAACACAAAACAATGAGAAATAACATGATGTATTTTTATTATTCAGAAAGAAAGCAATGTTCACTTGCCTCTTCGAGGGGGAAACCTCTAATAGAGTAGGGCTCGATTACAAAATAAGTCACGACACTCCTCAATGGGGAGTCTCTATCCTTTATATAGGATTCATACATGCAATACCATGGGTCAGTACCATGGTTCTTATTAATACCATCTATCTAATACCATGGCCCATTTGCAACTAACTGTGGTACCTTATTTAAATGCGGGTCAGCCACTTACAATTATTAATATGAGCTTTATTGACTCTTTAAATAACTATAACTACAACTTGACAATATTACATAAATAAGGGAGTTAGTGTTGGAACCTAACATGCCCTCCCCCATAAAAACAACCTTGTCCTCAAGGCTGAAGCTGCAAAAATTGCTGAAGAACATTGATTGGTTCCTAGGTCACATCTTCTGGAAAGGTGTCTTTCCATTTGATAAGGACTTCCTTGATCGTGCAGCCACACAAGTGCCGTTCTTGTGTGTCAAGAACCTGTTCAACTTGGAGCCAGATTGAACCTTCTTCATCCACTTCGAGTAGACGGGCTTGAATTCTACAATCGTTCCCAACCACTTTCTTGAGGCATGAGACATGAAAGAAGGGATGAATTTTTTGTAGTGGGTGGAAAGGATAGCTTTAGGCTACTTCTCTAATGCATTGAAGTATTTGATACAATCCATATAATTTTGGAGATAATTTTTTACAACCCTTGTCTTTGAGTGATGTTTGCTTATATGGTTGCAACCTCAAGAATACCTGATCCACTTCTTGAAATATGCTCTTTGAACGATGTTGGTCTGCCTGTTTCTTCATGCAATTTTGAGCTTCATGAAGATTATCTTTAAGGTGGGGAAGCATGGTTGCATAGTTCTATAGGAGTTGATCCACTGCTTGTACCTTAGAGCATTTCAGGATATAAGAAGTAGGTGAAGGGGGGAGTTGACCATAAACTGCTTCATATGGAGTCATCTTGGTGGTAGCATGACAGTTAGTATTATACCACCATTCAACTAGAGGTAACCATTGTACCCATAAATGTTTCTTTCTTGAAGTGAAACACCTGAGGAAGGTCTCCATACATTTGTTGATTGCTTTAGTTTGACCATCATTTTGGGGATAATAGGAAATACTAAGATGGAGTTGGGTACCTTGTAGCTTCAAGAGTTCCTGCCAAAAGTTACTTGTGAAGATCGGATCACAATTAGGCACTATGGAAGTGGGCATGTCATGCAATTTGAATATCTGGTCCATGAAAGATTGAGCTACCAAAGTGGGTGTAAAAGGGTGGGGTATGGCACAAAAATGAGCATACTTAGAAAGTCTGTCCACAACCACCATGATGGCTGACTTGTTGCCTAACTTCGGAAGACTTGTAATGAAATCCATAGAAACATCCATCCAGATTGAGGTAAGGATGGGAAATGGTTGTAAAGTGCCTAGGTATTTGATTGTTTCTCCTTTGTGGCACTCACACACATTACATTCAGCTACAAAAGTAAGAATTTCCTTTTTCATGCCTATCCAAAAGAATGAATTCCGAGTTAGACCATAAGTCTTCTGAAAGCCTAAATGGCCTACAGTGGGAGATGAGTGCAACTTTGCCAAAATGCGACTTTTGAGGGTGGATTTTGGTGATATCCATACTTTGTCCTTGTAGCAAAGAATCTCATCCTACAAAGAGTAGCATGATGTGGAATTTGGATCTAATTATAATTTATTAATTAGTTGGGAGAGCGAAGGATATGAAAACCATTCCTTGTGAGCCTCTTCAATCCACTCTAGAATGGGAAGATAGGTTGCTAATAGGGTTCTTTCCTCCTCAAATTGGCATGACAAAGCATCTGCTATGACATTTTCGCACCCTTTCTTGTAAATTATCTCATAATCATATCCCAACATTTTGGCTAGCCATTTATTTTGTTGTTGCTAGGATAGGCGTTTGTCCAAAAAATATTTAAGGCTTTGATGGTCTATGCAAATTTGGAAACACTGCGCCAATAAGTATGGTTGCTAGGTATCCACTGCATGTAAGATGGCCATCATCTCCTTCTCATAGGTATATTGTCCCAAATTTGTCCCACTTAGTTGTTGGCTAGTGAAGACCAAGGGTCGACCATCCTGCATTCAAACAACCCCAATACCCATACATGAATCATCACACTCAAAATCACAAAAGATTTGGTGAAGTCGGGTAGTGTCAATACGAGAGTGGAACACATGGCAGGTTTGAGAGATATAAATGCCTGTTGCGCTTCATCATTTCAGAGGAATGAATTTTTCTTGAGAAGGCGAGTGAGGGGTCTAGCAATGTGACCATAATTGCGGACAAATTTATGATAGTAGCCGATGAGACCCAAAAATCCTCTCAAACTCTTCAAGGTTTTTGGTTGGGGCCAATCTTGCATTGCTTAGATCTTTTCGGGATCCACCCTAACACCTTCACACCCCACAATGTGGCCCATATACTCAACTTCCTTCATGCCAAAAGAGCACTTGGACAATTTGACAAATAATTTATGCTTCTGGAGCAGTTGTAAGAGTAGGTCTACATGTTGAAGATGTTTTTCCTAGGTGAGGCTATAGATGAGGATGTCATCAAAGAAAACAAGGACAAATTTTTTGAGATATGGTTTGAGGAGGTGATTCATGAGGCTCTAAAAAGTGGATGGGGCATTACAAAGACCAAATGGAATTACCAAGAATTCATAATGGCCTTCATGAGTTGGGAAAACAATATTTGGAATGTCTACTTCTTTCATGCGAATTTGGTGATAGCCCGAGCGAAGGTCTAGCTTAGTAAAGAATTGAGCCCCATTTAGTTCATCCAGCAAATCATCAACAATAGGGTTAGGAAATTTATCTGTCACCGTTAGCTTTTTGAGGGCCTTGAAGTCTGGACACATATGCCATTCCCCATCTTTCTTGAGCACCATGACCACATACGATGAATAAGGAATAATGCTAGGATGAATGACACTGGCTTACAAGAGTTCCTTGATGATTTTTTCAATTTCATTATTTTGGGCGAAAGGGTATCTATATGGGCACACATTTGGCAGTTGTGCCCCTAGGACCAAAGTAATGCTATGATCATGTTCCCCTCTTGAGGGTAGAAGCTCAAGATGTTTGTCAAAGACCTGCAGATGGTTGTTTAAGACCCATTGCATCTCAGGATGGATATGAAGAGAAATGGGCTCAAAGGCCTGGGTGGCATTAATTTGGGTGATAACTCCATGGTGGCCCTTTTTTAACAACTTTTCCATTTGATGCGAGCTGGTGATAGAAGGAACACCTCCCTAGAGTCCGCGGAGAGTGTGTCTCTGGTCATTCTACTTAAAGCTCATATATAACTCGTGGAAATCCATTGTGATTGGGTCAAGTGTGTAGAGCCATTCAGCCCCCAAGACAATGTCACACCCACCCATGTTGATGGCAAACATGTGGGTCTTTAGGTGGTAATCCCACATCTGAAGTTTGACATTTTCACAACGGCCATCACATTTCATTGTCCCCCCATTATCAATCTGGACCAGGAAATTAGAGACTCCTGTAACAAAACAATGCACTGCTTCTACGACTGTGCACTGCCAATATCAATCAAGAATACTATAGGACGATGTTTAACAAAACCTCTAATTTTAAGAGTTTGAGGAGAAGAAATGCCTGCCAAAGCATGGAGTGAGATAACTGGTTCTTTTGGTGTAGCTGGGAGCTCATTGTCCTACTGGTTGTCCTCATCCTCCTCCTTTTGTCCCTCAAAGGGTGGGGCTTCCTCAGTAGCATCAATTTGAAATAATTTGGGTTCCTTACATTTATGCCCTGGGGAGTATTTGTCACCACAGTAGTAACACAATCCTTGCTTTCTTCTTTCTGCCATTTCTGTTGGTGACACCTTTTGAACCTTAAGTATTTGGGTGGTTCTCGGAGCCTGCGTGGGGTGTCCCTTGGCAATGAAATTTGGACAAGGCAACTAAGCCGCTAACGCGTGTTCCACTTCACAAGCCATCATCCAAGTTGCCAGCCATGTGGCTAGGTGGTGCATTCGGACGTGGGCTTGTATGGAATCTTTGAGACCACTGATAAAACATTTCAAGTAGAATTCATCTGCTAGACCTCCTGTGTGGAAGGCTAATGCTTCAAAGGCTTTAATATATTCTTGTACTGTGCCTGTCTGCCTGAGCTTAGTAAGACAACCCAAAAAGTTATATTCATGTTCAAAGTGATCAGAAAGGGCTTTTGAGAATTTTGCCAAGTCATTGGCCTTGCATAGCATCATCAATGCCACTACTACCATTGCCATCTTTCTTGGTCCAAGTAAAGGCTTCCCACACTTAGCTTAGTCTCATCATCTCTGATGTGATTCAATGTAAAATATTGCTCCATTTGTGATAGCCAATGGCCAGATGAAAGCCATCAAATTTATACATGTCCAGCTTGGGTGGTCGATGGTTGGATTGTTGGTGGTTTCCATAAGGGTGAAGAAAATTGCTAGATTTTCCCTCATGGTTTTCATTAAAAGCATATGCCTCTGATTGTAACCCCGACTTGCCGTTTGTGATTGCATCATTTAAGGACTGGACCTGCTTCGTTAAGTCCTCCAACTTTTGTTCAAGGGTGTATATCTTCTCATTGGCCATCGCTTAAGCTCTAGTTTTTACCATGCATAGATCTGGTTCACTTGTCGTTATTGTGAAAAAAAATTGCAACCACCTGAAAATTTGAGGCTCACAAGTGAATGGTACCACCTTGCTCAGCCCGTCATCCTGATTCTTATGGGCTAACTAAGTCTCCTATAAGCGTCCTCGGAGGGCCTTCGACCTTTTTTTTTTTTTTTTACTCCAAATGAAGTTTTACTCCTCGCTTAGGAATATTGCAGTAGCCAATTCTCAAAAAAGTTAATCCTGACCAGTGTCCTGCAAGAATCACCCAAAGGTATAGGAGCCATAAGTCTCCATACATAAATAGTCAGATCTGTCTGTGAAACCCTCAACTACAAAGTGTGAGTAGGAATGTAGCAGTGACCGAACTCCCGCTGCTAGATCTGATTGTTGCGGCTCTGATAGAACCCAACCTACCAGATTTGATCTGGCAAAGAAGATGATGAGTGATCTGTAGAGAAATAAGGGAACTATGGTCTCAAGGAGTGTCAGGTGCTACAGATCGCAATATACATAAGGGTCCAGTAGCAGTACTTGGCCCAATCTTTCAGGGCAATAACTAAGGAGGATCAACCATACCCTTAGCCGTACTACCCGACTACCCTATCGTATGCGCAAGTAATCTCCCCGAGTGCTGTTCTTGGTGTACTATAGGAGCATGATGACCGACAGTTTATCTACGATGAGGTTTCATGTGAGCCTAGGGGGCTTCCAATATACCCAAAGGGTACGTGAAAGACAGTCTATGCATGGTTCTGTCTAATGCGCTACTACTCGAAGGGGTACCCACAGGGGTTATAAGGGAGTCCAACAAGTGTGACTACTTCTTGTATTTCCTGTGTGCATGCCTCCCCAAGTCTGCATGTTTATGCACTTAATGACAAATCTCATGGTTTATAGACGCTGGAACACGTCTCTAGCGAGAAAATTTTTCTGTTAAAAATGGAGATCCGATCGGCCTTGGGAAGTGCTCTAATACCACTTGCGATGCTCATGACCTATGAGAAGATACTAGAATACCAAATGTGCGAAGAATTATAACTCAGAACATAGAACAATGAAAAATAACAACATGTATTTTATTATTCAAAAAGGAAAGCAATGTTCATTTGCCTCTCTGAGGGGCCAACCTCCAATAGAGCAGGGCTCCATTACAAAATAATGAAAATATTGATATGTGTGGCAGTGACTTAATAAGCTAGAAATATTTTCATGATCATTTTTAAATGAGAAGATAATATTAAAATTGTTATAATTATTTACATTTGATTGAAAAATATTAGTTTTAACTATATATTAAGATTAATGATAAATGATATAGCTATATATATAATTAGAAGTAAGTGACATTAGAACATGGCTACATAAATAATTAATACTATGAATAAAGTACAATCACTTCAAATATTTATGTGATTTTTGGCATTTCCCCATCCTCCATTAACTCTTATCTCTTTTAATACAACTCTTCTTATCATATTCATAATTTTATGTTATTGATACAATCCACTCATCTTAATTTTCTCTTATTTTGAATAGATTTCAAATTTATTAATTTTCTTCTCAATTATGTTGGGATGAATAAAACATTTTTTAAATAAATTTTTAACCTTTATTACAAAAAAACATTCCAACATTATTCATTACAATTTATATTGAAAAGAAATCAACAATTGTCAGTATCATTACTTACGAAACATAATTTAAACAATTATAATGGCGAACTAAATTAAAATCATAAACATTAACATCAAGCATGTGTATCTTTCAAAAAATATTTTTAGCTATAAACATGAAATGATGCGCATATGAATATGAATGGTCAAAGTATTTTTTGACAAGGTTTACAGCGTGACACTTGATTTAGAATCATATATTTAAAAAATATTAATATAATGTAATATTTGTCCCATCTACTTTAAATAATTATAATAGTGACCTAAATTAAAACCATAAACATTAACACCTAGCATGTGTATCTTTCAAAAACTGTTTTTAGCTGTATCTTTCAAAAAATGTTTTTAGCTATAAATGGTATGATGCGCATATGAATGGTATGTTCACGAGCTTTACAGCTTGACGCTTGATTTACCAAATCATATATTTTAAAAAATATTAATATAATATAATATTTGTCCATCTACTTTAAGTTATATAATTTAAAAAGCAATATTATATGACTCCCGAAAATAATATGTTCCGAATCATCGTTTCCCTTCAAACCTAAAAATTTAGATAGCTTCCCAAGTAGGGTTAGAACATGTGCAGGGATGAGGTTCCTTCGTCTATTCCTTTTCCAATCGTGGAACACATTCCCTAATCTATTCCTTTTGCGGCTTACCAGCTCATCGTAATCACAAAGAAACAGTACATCGTTTACTCCATATGCTGGAAAACCATATTTTCGTTGAAATTTGGTAAAACAAAAACTTTAGCAATGATGCCGGAGGGTTTTAAGGTGTTTCAAAATGTGAGAAAAATAAAATAAACCAGGCAGAATTGTTTATCCCACATATGAAATACCAAAACTTTACCCCCAGAAAATAATTAATTTTTTTATCTAAAACTTTAAAGTAAACGTTTTTATCCTACAGTAAAATTCAACAACAATGATTCCACTTTTACTTGTCCCTCAAATCTGAACGGAAAGAAGAGCCTCCCCCTGGCAAGGAATACATCTGACTGGGACAGAGAGTTGAAAATTCTGATTTTTTGTGTAGTAATCGATCATCACTCCTCTTCATTTATCTGGCTGCGGCGGTGAGAGTTGAGAATGGAAGATTTGTGGAGGAGAAACTATTTCTGTAAATGTGCATACGAGCCGTGTTCGTCATGTTACTCTCAAGCAGCAGCGTTTCTTCCTCATATTCTTGATACTAATGAAGGCATTCAGATGCAAACGCCGACCCAATCGATGAATTTTCCGGAACCCGGAGCTTGTATTCATGCCGATGCCCCTGCAGTGGTAATACTTGATGCTCTCTCCACCGAAAAGCCGCATGATTCCGGCCTGCTCGGAACAGCTTCTTTAGGGCCGGTGGTGCAGCTTGATCAGACTCCCGAGGATAATTCTTCACAGGCGCTCACTCAATATTGGCCAAAATTCGTAGCCAACCTTGGCGACCCCACTCAAATTCTAACCTGTAACTCGGCAGCAAATTCTTTGCTGGATTCCAGCAACCCTAGTTTGCCACCGACGCGGATCCAGCGAAAGAAGAAAGCAGCGGGAGGAGGTGGTGGTGATGATCATGAGGCCAGCAGGGCACGTGTTGGGAATATTCAGAAACTGGTGGAAAGGCAGAGGCGAAATAAGATGAAAGCGCTTTGTTCAACACTGATATCGCTACTCCCCGAGGAGTACCGCAAGGTTAGGTTTTCTATAAATAAAAGTATTAAAAGCAAAAGAAAAGGGGCAGTGGCTTTTCTTGTATTTGCCTTTTTTTAAGATGAAACATATTAATAAAAGTGTTTACAGCAAAAGAAATGGGGCAATAATTTTACTTGTTATTGTTATGTTTGTAGACAAAATGCACATTATCGGAAAAAATGCTGGAAGCCGTTAAATACATTTCTCATTTACAAGACAAGGTAACAGAAGTCGGAAAGAAAAGAGATGAGCTAAAATTCATGGCCACTGTTAAACCATTTTCCACCAGCTCATGTGTTTATAAAAACCTGCAAGCTTCCCAGGCTCGACCCCCCATTGAACCGGAAAACCATCAGTCAATTAGGGTTGGCAAATTTGGTCCAGGCATTCAAGTCACGGTAAACACTTTCAAAAACCAGATTGAGTTGTCTATTCTGCTAATGGTTTTGCAAGAAGCCGGACTTGAAGTTTTTGATGCTACTGTTTCTGCTATAAATGATAGGGTCTTTTATAGCATTCAGTCAAAGGTAATGTATTATTGTATGAAACCATTGACTCTGGATGTTTATCTGATTTTTCTTCTGAGAGTAGTTTAACGTTTCTACTTCTTAACCTTGCAGCTCTCAGATTTTCGGCAATTTGATAGCGCTGTCCTACACGGAAGAATTGATCATTTGATGAATGGAAATCTTCCATAAAATTCCATGATAAAGTAAAGTATAGTTTACTCTTCTTCTGGCTGCATATTTCTGTTGAAATGGATATTCTTGTGGCTGCATATATAGTTCACTTTTCTTCTGGCTGCATAATTCTGTTGAAATGGATATTCACTTCTCGAACAAGGCTGTTCGAGACTACTGTAAATTTAAGACTACTGTAATTGACTTGAAACAAAGTCGTCTAAATAAATATAAGCACTTTTTCCTCTCTGTGGGAGCAGTTTTTTTTGGTTGGTCTATTGCGGTCATAGGAATTCTCTTTTCAATTTTCTATGTTATTCTTCTTATCTTCTATAAATAAATATAAGCACTCTTTCCACTATGTAGGAGTAGAAATTATATTCTCTGCCTTATGAAATGCCTAAGCATGCTTCTGTGTATGTCTTCGTTCCCGTGCTTAAATAAATGAGAATAAATATTTGTTATAAGTTTTGTATTTTGAAAGTTCCCATGCTTAAATAAATGAGAATAAGTACTTTTTATATGTTTTGTATTTTGAATCCTGTTTTGTTATCCAGAGTATCCAAAGTTTCAAGTAAGAATAAAGCATTTTTTACCATTTTGGTATTTTGAATCCTGTTGGGTTAGGAAGAGTATCAAAGGAAACTTTTGTGTAAGAACTTTGTTGGCCTACATTTATGGAGAATTTTCATTTAAAAAAAAAAATTATGTGAACTATTAATATGTTCGAATGTTATTTTCACATTTAGAAAGAAAATGGGGATGAAGTGTTAGAAATTTTATTTTATTTTATTGTATTTTGTTAGATTGTGAAAAAGTTTATACTCTTCTGTTATTAAAAATACCTCAGCTTAATTGTTCTAAGTTTTTGTTTTATTTTATTAATAATATTTTTGATATGATTATTTTCTGTTATGGTTTAAAATGTTGATTTTTTTTTAACACATTGAAAAATTATTTGAGCACAGGAATTGTTCGGAGTCCATACCTTAAATTTCTGATTCAACAAGTCTTTAGACATTTTCGCTCAATATTGATCCAAAAAGTTTTAAATATAAAAAAAAAAAAAAAAAATTATACAAAGAATATTGTATTTATATTTAATTATAGGGATAAAAAAATTTTACTATAATATTTGTATTTCAATTCTACAAAAATGTTACATAAAAGTGTTAAATGTTTTTTTGGCCAGGTACTACGAAAATTTGACCATATCCAAATTTCTTGTAACTGTTTAAGAAAAACATACAACAAGCTGCTTATAAATTCAAAATGCAAAATATATACCCTGAGATCGGTTCCAATCGGATGAGAGAAAAACAAAGAAACCAATAATCGATAATCTAAAAGAACAGATTGAGATTCAACAGATTGAGATCTGAGTTTTCTTTAAAAATAAAAAAGTGTGTATATTGAATTATTTTGGATGAGTAGGTAGTCCAAGAAAATATAAATACATTTCACAAAATTTATTGTAAAAATCAAATTTATTTGATCAATAAAAAAGCAACCGCTCTTATGGTTTTTGTGAGTTAATTATTGTGTTTCTCTTTCCAGCAAATTATTATCGGAGCTAAAATCACAAAGCTAGAAGATATGGATTAGGTATCCACAACGCCTTTCTCCAGCTGCCGTGAACAACCATCATCACGTACTCGAGGAAGTGAGGCCCGTTGCTAATTAAAGAGAGCTCCAGCCGCAGGTTATTTTGGCGTCGAAAGTCTACCCTAGCGTGAGTGTTGAAAAGTCAGCGAACAGTTGGAAGTATCTCCTTAAAATTAAAAAGGAATTGTGAAACGTTTCTCATCGTGTCACCGTGGAAGACAAGTGTGGTTAAGACAGCATAAGGTTTGGAAAAAAATTATTGGAAAAATTTATTTGCGAAGTTGTTTTAAAGACCGAATACCATCACGTGGGCATGTGTTAAAGAAAATGAATTTATTCCAAAGCTTTTTGTTTAAAGGAAGCCACGTTGGATGAAGTGCGTTAGACGTTATTCAAAGATTTTTTTTTTTACGAGTTACAAAGCTTTATAAATAAGCTGTTTTATTAAAAGGAGCTTTGATAAAGTGTTCTTTCTGAATTTTTTTTATAAAGTAAAAAAAATTAAAATTAAAAAAAAAAAAAAAAAAATTATTGAAACTAGAGTTTAATGTATTTACAAATTTGGTTAGTTTAATAAAAAAAATGTTTTGGTTGAATATTGTGTTTTACAGAGAGGTATATTAAAAATTATATATATTTTTTGGAAGATATGGAACATCTTTTTATGTAATGAGGAAAGCAGCGATAAGATAGAGGAAAAACAATAGTGATGGGTCACAAAGCAGGATTGAGGAAGATTAAGAAAATAAATCGAAAAGAAGAGGCAAAGATTCAAGAAGCAAAAGAGGAACTGAAAAGTCTAGCCGAAGACAAACAAGAACTTGAGCTTGATTGGTGTATGGTGGATCTGCTACCACCTCCTATGTTTACTGATGCCCTAGCTTTGAGTTTCATTCAACAAGCAACTAATGAAATGGTTATGTAGAGTTTCATTCAACAAGCAATGAATGAAATGGTTATGTGCAATGTAAAAGAAACTACATCTTCCAATGAAACATGAAAGATCTTGAAAGAAGAATTTGGTGCAAAATGGAGTGACAAGCAACACCAACATGTGTCACAATTTGTTGAGTAAGCCCCAAATCTGACAGTAGATGAGCAAGACTGTGAGAGGAGGTCAGAGCTGGGAGAATCCCACTCAACAGTAGATGATGGTTGTCAAGACCATGAAATTGAAACCCATTACGAAGAAAATGCAACAAAGATTGCAAAGAAAAAAAAACTAAAAATTTTGTATGTGAAGCATATAAATGCTCAAAAAGTCCCTGATTCAAATCATCTAGAATCTCAATGTAAGAAAAAAACCTTTATTAAATACCAGTATAACCAGAAATATACACTTGGGCCAACAGTATTTAATTGAAGAACGAGTAATAAGCAGTGATACGATATTATGAGGACTCGCAAAAACCAATTTCGAATTAATGTAAGACATAACATAGATATCAGTGAGGAGGTTGCACCTGCTAGTTAAAACAACACAAGCGCGCACACACATAACACCTTCATAACACCTTCAGAAAGTAAACCGAATAACCAAAAAGACTTAATCCCATAGTGAAAAACGATTGGGTGGAATATAGTATCGTAGCATAGATTTGGAGATGTATCATTGCATAAAAGAGAAATTGTGTTGGTACGGGGATAGGTCCTGCAATTTATGTGTCAAAAATGGCTCAACTTAAGAATTGAAGGTTTTCCTATGAACAACCTTCGCATGGGCTTTTCCCAAATACCTAAAACCTTAAGAGCTCCCACACGCAATAATAGATTAGTTTAAGTTTTTTTTCCCAAATCCCTAAAACCCTAAGAGCTCCCACATGCAATAATAGATTAGTTTAAGGTTTGTTTAGGCTTTTAATATTAAATCTTAAAAGTGAAAGTGACGACGCTCTTTAATTGGTGTCACAGGTAATAACAAACGAATAGACTCCATTTTTGATGAAAACGAAATCATTTTACTAACCATTGATTGAGTAATTGATATTTCCAAACAAATTCCCAAAGGAATGTAATAATAACGATGGGGGATTTTAATTTATTAAGTTAGTAACTAAAAAACATATGAAAATGAAATCATTTTACGAACCATTGATTGAATAATTGATTTTTCAAAACAAATTCGCCAAGGAAGGTAATAATACAATTAATAACAAGGGGGTTTTAATTTATTAATTCAGTACCTAAACAAATCATGTCAAGTTTATTACAATAATCATCTGTGGCCATGATTAATTCTTAGTGGCCATGTAATGTAATTAACGCTTTGTAATCGGTGATAAATTATCCAGCAAATGTTGTGTTCTAAGTTATCAGAATTAGGACAACAAATTTATAGATGTAGTGAGTGATCATTCAACATATTATTAGCGGCACTAGATTAGTCACATAATGGATAATGAAATTGGAAATATGTGGGCTATATAATAATGTACTCATTATTCCTATGGAGATATGAGATTCCAATGAGAGTTCAGCTCATGGATTGAGAATCAGTCTCTCTTATTTTTGTTCATTGGTTTTGTTTATGTTTCCATACATGCCCTTGCTAGATTTAACAAGGTATGAGAGCTAGGATAATGGAGTTGATTTATATGTAAAGTGTGTGTTGTTAGCAGGAGGTTTCAAAAGTTTGTGAAAGCCATTTGCAAGAGTTTTTCATAATTTTCTGAAGCGTGTGCAGATTCAAGTTATTGGGGGGAGTGCTCAACAGTTAGCAGCAATGGCCAACAATATGAATATTTCTCATCCATAAATACCAATGTTTAAAGGTGAGAACTTTGGTTTTTGGAGCATTAAGATGAAAACATTGTTTCTCTCACAATATTTGTGGGATTTCGTAGCGAATGGATATACAAAAGCAAATTCTCACACACTTGGCCACTAGAGTCAAGACCAAAGAAACTAGCTAAAGGAAAATCGTAAGAAAGATTCAAAGGCTCTCTTCCTAATCCAGCAAACACTGCATGATTTTATTTTTCCCAAACTAGTTGGAGTAACAAAATCAAAGGAGGCATGGGATACTTTGCAGCAAGTATATCAAGGAAGTGATAAGGTAAAAATTGTTAAGTTGTAGTCATTAAGAAGAGAATCTGAAACCTTGTGCATGCAAAACTATGAATTTATTCAAGATTTTCTCACTAGAGTTATGTTATGGGTATAGTGAATGAAATTAGGTCTTATGGAGAAGATTTAAAAGATAAAAAAATTGTTGGGAAGATTTTAAGAAGTTTGCCTGCAAAATTTGATGGGGTTGTTGCTTCTATTGAGGAATCTAAGGATCTAACTCAGATATCTGTGAATAAGCTAATGGGGTCTCTTCAATCTCATGAGCAAAGAATTAATAGATCTTTTGAAAAATCTATTGAGCAACATTTTCAAGCAAGAGGAAATATTTTCAAAGACAAAAGTGGTTCCTTTCATGAGGAAAGCCAAAACACTTTTGGAAGAGGAAGAGGAAGAGGACAAACATAGAGAGGAGGAAGAGGTCAAGGAAGATTTTTTTCTACATATGACAAAGGAAGAGGTAATGATGAAAGTGATGGAGGTGAAAGATTTAATAAATCCCAAGTTCAGTGTTTTTATTGTAAAAGATTTGTCCATTATGAAAGAAATTGTTGGAAAACACAAACACAACAAGCTAATTTTTCTGAAGAAAAAGAAGCGGTTGGCACTTTATTCTTGGCTTCTAATTCAACTAATAATGTTTCCAAAGAGGTGTGGCTTATGGATAGTGGTTGCAACAATCACATGACAGGAAACAAAGATGGCTTTGTAGAGATAGATGAATCTACAAAATCTGATGTGCTATTGGGAGATGACAAGCGAGTTGAAGCTAAAGGTAAGGGAGCAATTGTTGTCAAGACAAAAGAAGGAAAATCAAATCACATTAATGATGTTTTATATGTTCCTCGTCTAGCACATAATTTGTTGATTGTGGGGCAACTCCTTGAAAAGGGATATTTAATTGTTTTCAAGGACAAGCTATGCATAATCTATGATAAAAATGATCACAGTAAAATTATTGCTAATACTAATATGCTGCAAAACAAAATTTTTGCTTTCAATCTCCCTTCTGAACCAAGTACAACATTAAATATTGCTTATGATAATATTTCCTAGCTATGGCACATAAGCTATGGACATTTGAATATGAAAGGCTTGAAATTGTTATATAACAAGAAAATAGTCAAAGGGTTACCACTTATTAGTTCCACTGAAAAATTCTGTGAAGGGTGTACTCTTGGTAAGCAACATAGAGATTCATTTCCAGAAGGAAAATTATGGAGAGAAAGTAAACCATTGGAACTAGTGCATGCAGATATATGTGTTCCTATGCAAACCTTGTCTCTCAACAAAAATAAGTGTTTCATTACTTTTGTGGATGATTTTAGTAGAAGAACATGGGTATATTTCATTAAAGAAAAATTTGATGCATTTGTCATATTTCAACAATTTAAAGGTCTTGTGGAAAAGCAAAGTGGTTATTGTCTAAAAACATTACACACATATAGAGGATGAGAGTTCACTTCTAATAAGTTTGATTCTTATTGTAAAATTAATTGAATTCAAAGGCAATTGACACCTAGTTATACTCCCCAACAGAATGGCATTGCTGAACGTAAGAATAGAAAAATTGTTGAGATGGCTAGGAGCATTATGAAAGGTAAAAGCCTTCCAAACATTTTTTGGGATGAAGCTGTAGCTACATCTCTTTATTTTCTTAATAGATGCCCAACAAGAAGTATGCAAAATATTACCCCTTATGAAGCATGGTGTTGAAGAAAACCCAATATTTCTCATTTAAGAGCCTTTGGTTGCATTGACTATGCTCATGTTCCTACTGAAAAGAGAAGAAAGCTTGATGATAAAAGTGTGAAATGCATTTTTATTGGATATTGTGAGGAAACCAAAGGTTATAGATTGTACAATATACAAAATGAAAAATTAATGATTAGCTGTGATGTGTTATTTGATGAGAAAGAAGAATGGCAGTGGAATCATGATGTGCAGCAACAAAGTCCAATTATTGTTGTACAAGAAGATGAATCATTTGTTCCTGCAAATTCATCTAGTAATCAAAATACTTCAGAGGTCACATCCACTCCATCATCTTCTACTACTTCAAGTCTTTTATCAAGTCCAAGTCCTCCTCCAAATAGGAACAAATCTTTAAATGAAATTTATGGTTATAATAATTTTGCTTTGATGTCTCAGATTGAAGCAGAACCAAGATGTTTTGAAGATGTAGTAAAAGAGTTAGTTGCTACAAAGCAATGGATGAAGAGATGGAAACAATTAAAAAGAATGCAACATGGGAGCTTGTGGATCCTCCTATTGAAAAAGAAGTCATTGGGGTGAAATGGTTGTATAAAACCAAGTATGCAGCTGTTGGATCAATACAAAGGCACAAAGCAAGGTTAGTAGCAAAGGGATATGCTCAACAACTAGGTATTGACTACAATGAAACATATGCTCCTGCTGCAAGATTTGATATAATCAGAACTGTTTTGGCATTGGAAGCACAATATAAATGGTTAGTTTATCAATTTGATGTTAAATCATCCTTTCTAAAGGGTGAGTTGAAAGAAGATGCATATGTTCACTAGCCCCAAGGATATGAAGAAGCAAAAAATGAATACAAAGTCTAAAAACTGAAAAACTCTCTTTATGGGCTTAAACAAGCTCTAAGAGCATGGTACAGTAGAATTAACACTTATTTTTTGAAAAAGGGGTTTAATAGAAGTGAAAATGAACACACATTATATATCAAGTCAAATGGTAATGATATAATAATTGTGTGCTTATATGTAAATGACGTGATATACACATCTTCAAGTGATTTGATAGCGGAAGAGTTCAGGGAGGCTATGATGACTGAATTTGAAATGACTGATTTGGGTTTGCTCCATTATTTTCTTGGCATAGAAGTGAAATAGATGAATGACGGAATTTTTACTTCACAAGAAAAATATGTTTCAAATCTTCTTAAAAAATGGAAAATGGGAAATTGTAAACCCATGAGCACACCCATGAATACAAATGAAATTTTTTTTGTAGAAGATGGAGCTGAAAAGGTAGATGCTCAATGCTATAGGAGTCTGGTAGGAAGTCTTTTATATCTTACTACCACTAGGCCTGATATTATGTATGCAGTAGGCTTGATTTCCAGATTCATGCAAAGTCCAAGAAAGATTCATTTTGGAGCAACAAAAAGAATTTTGAGGTATGTCTGTGAAACAAGAAATTATGGAATTTGGTATACTTCATCAAATAATTTTGGGTTGGTTGGTTATACAGATAGTGACTAGGCTGGATCTTTTGATGATAGAAAAAGCACTTCAGGTTATGTATTCAACCTTGGATCAGGTGCAATATTATGGTGTTCAAAGAAGAAACCAACTATTTCATTGTCTTCTATAGAGGTAGAGTATATTGCAGTAGAAACAACAACATGTGAAGTAATTTGGTTGAAGAAAGTATTGATAGATCTAAAACAAGAACCAAAATATGCCACAACTATTTATTGCGATAACTTGTCTACCATTGCCATAACTAAAAATCCAGTGTTTCATAATCACACCAAACACATTGATATCAAATATCATTTCATAAGAGACTGTGCGGCAAAAGGAGAAATTCAAATAAAGTTTTGTACAACAAATGAACATCATCCAGATATATTTACCCAAGCACTACCTAAAGGGAACTTTGAATACTTAAGGGATATGCTTGGAATCACCTCATTGAGCATTAAGGGGGAGTGTTGAGGATAATGCTTAAAATAAAGCTATGCAATTGCTGACAAATTAGCCAACAAATTTTGTGTTCTGAGTTATCAGAATTAGGAGAACAAATTTATAGATGTAGTGAGTTATCATTCAACAAATTATTAGGGAGAATAGATTAGTTAGATAATGGATAATGAAATTAGAAATATGTGGGATATATAATAATGTATTCATTGTTCCTATGGATATATGAGATTCCAATGAGAGTTCAGCTCATGGATTGAGAATCAGTCTCTCTTATTTTTATTCACTGGTTCTGTTTATGTTTTCATATGCATGCTCTTGCTAGATTTAACAACAAATCATGTCAAGTTTATTACAATAACCATGAGTTGCCATGATTAAGTCGATTTTTTTTATGCCTCACAATGTATGCCCAAGGCTTCATAGCCTAAGGGCTTCACGTCATAGTACATTGGGGAATGACTATAGGATGGTGAAGGAGTTAAACAAAAATATCATTGTGCAAGAACCCAAATGACATTCGATGCAACGTTTTTTGCAAATTTATGAGACAAACATTGTTACCACCTGAAGAAACTAAGGGAAGTTCATATTGTTAATGAAAGAAAACTAGTTCAAAATATACCGGTCGAAAAATAATGTTTGAAAGTAGAAGAAAATTACATTTTGAGCAGTAGACCTGTGCTTTTGCAATCATCCTTCAAATTTTTTTATCGATTTCTTCAATGAATTCTAGCACAGGGTCTAAAATGAGTGATAATAGAAGGAATGAAACCATTCACAACTAAAGGATAACAAGAAGTAAATTTCATGGCTGGGGGTGGTGAAGATGATGGGGAGTAAATGCAGTAGTGAATGGCGGAGTTAGTGGGACATAGGGTTTGACATGCTAGCTTGCTCAAAGTTTAAAACATAACCCAGTGGAATGATGTTGACCCAACTCACTTGTCATTATTCAGGTGTGAGTCATAGTAGGTATAACAAGCTAGACCAATAAAAATTTTAAAGGATGGGCACATATATGTCAAAGTAACTCCAACATGTCAACCAAATTTAGTACCAGATCAACAATGCCGCCAATCATAAATTCAATGCATACATAAAAATGTCAAGCCTTATGGGGGCCATTTCCCATTAAATGACACAACTATGACCATTTTATGTAAATGTAATGAAAACCACATTATCCGATTTCTGACAGCGACCCATATATTCTAGCCGATAGACTCACGTATATATTATAATTTGATTAAGCATGCTAATGTGTTTTATTGTGCAGAACTATAGATCGTATCAACCATAAACTTTATAGGAGATTATTTCCACAAAAACATTAATCCTTTTGTCTAAGAACACTGCAATATTGTGCCACCAGTAATATATTAATTCACAATGTGAAGTTTTACTCATAATGTATACCATGTCTATACATGCGCTCTTCCAAACCACATATTATAAGCTTTCAAAAATTATTCCACATATGACATGCCTCATGATGGTAGTTAACCATCGTAGCTTATATATAACAAAACCTTTCGGCTAAACCGTAAACCATATCATAAAGTTTAAGACCACATATATAGCCATGTTACTTGCAACAAAGGAATGCCATACAACAACCCAAGTTTTATATTTATCAAACCAATGGATACCACATATCCCATGATAATTACACTTGTGATTGAAATGATCTAAGAAATGATCTACCAACCACAGTCAAGGAAGTATATTCTTCATTTATTTATATTTAGGTGGGTTTCCTCATGTTATAAAACAAAGAGGGAGAAGAAACCTGTCATTCTGATGATGTGTATTTTTATGTAGTGAATATTAGTTGGAGTTCAAAAGCTATAATTTGAAGACACATGCTGAATTATCACCCATAAATTTCCTTTTGGGAGGGTTCTAACTTACAAGGTATTTTTTTTGTTTATAACATATTTAATGAGTAATTTTAGTTATGAGATAGCTTGTTGGTGTAGTGATGATAGATAATCACAATGACTTGCAAGATTTTAATTAGTGTTGACTAGCATCAACACTACTCGTACCTTTTTGTGACAAACATTTATATGTACTTAATCAAATTATAATTTTTTCATGTACATTCATACATATTTATTTGTCATATATATATCGTAATGTAAATGAATGGTTTGAGATTTTTTATTTCAATAAAATTTATTTGCTAATAATTATTGGCAATAATCACTAATCATTATTGTGAAAACTTTGTGATCACAAGTTAAAAATTTGGCGATGGTTATTAGTTTTCTTAATAACTATTAAAAAAATCATAATGTAAGTATTATTGCATCTTTAAATTGTGAGGTTTAGTTGATTATTAATAATTGTCACTTTTAGTAAAAGGATTGAAGAGGCACCTAGCAAATTAATTTTAAACAAATTATAGAAGCACTGTAAAAGAGTTTATTGGTCACCTTTTATAATATCATATATAGAGATTCCCGCTCATAAATGTAAATGATTTTTTTCATATACTTCTCAATCAACTCTTGTCACAATAAATTATTTTTAAATACCATAAAATTCTATTAATAATGACTCCTCCTCAACCTTATAAATTGTCTTTTACGTATCTATAATGTTGTTTTAACAATATATATGGTTATATTTTTTGAATTCCAATCACCGATTTTTAGATTCCAAACACAAAACCCATATAAAAATTCCTATTAACCATATACTATTGAATGCTACCAAAACAATGTACTTATGATGATTATTACTAATAATTGCCCCTTGACTCTTTTCATTACAAGAAACATGTATCATGCTTTGTTTGCAGCATAGTGTATTTGTGATGATGATGTCACACTTTTTCCGTTAAAAATTCTATTAGCAATAGGTGGGGACTATCATCAAAAGCTTCTCAATGCTTTGAAGTTATGACAATGTTGGCTTCTATTGCACATCAGAAAAACAATACAAGTTATGACAATGTTGGCTTCTATTGCAGGTTAGAAAAGAAATACACTTCATGATGATCTCACATGATAGCCATAAAATATTCCATTAGAAATGGGTTGAGGCTATCATTAAAAATTTTGTTATGTTGTGAAATTATAGCAATATTGGTTCACAAAATAAGTAGCAAAATAAATGTTATATGATCCACACCATTTTATTTATCAACATTAAAAATATATAAACAAATTTCAAATAAATTTAAAACAAATTTTATTTATGAAATAAACAATTTTGAAATAAATATAATAAAATATATATATATTTATCAACCTTAAAAATATATAAACACATTTCAAATAAATATAAAACAAATTTCAAACCCCTCTTTATTTATCAACATTAAAAATATATAAACAAATTTCAAATAAATTTAAAACAAATTTATTTATGAAATAAACAATTTGAAATAAATAAATAAACAAATTATTTATCAACCTTCAAAATATATAAACACATTTCAAATAAATATAAAAACAAATTTCAAATCCCTCTTGTTGTTTGATATGGTATAGTAATTTATTTAAGGTAAATGTCCTAGCTATCCCATTTTAAACATCAAAAACTGAATTTCAATTGAAATTGACCCATATGTAAGTCCAAAGTAAGTACTCTACCACCAAAGGCCTCGGAGATGATAGAAAACATTTTATAACAATGCAGGTCAAGAGAAGCCAATGAATACGAGTATTCCTCAAGGGCGATTTCTTCCTTCTATTGAAAAAAGCCATGACTTGGTTGTATAACTTTTGGCATATTTTTTATATTGGCAGTCACATATGTGATTTATATGTATTGGGCACAATAAAGGGTTATATGTATTGGTCACACTGAAGGGTTAGAAGGAGGTCTAAGTGCGTTAGTTCTTTCGCTCTTTCGCAAGAGGGTTTTATATATAAACAATAATATTTTCGTGGATACTATTAATTTTAGTTAAATAATTTTATTTTTTTGTTGGTAAAGTCTATTCTATATATATTAAAAAGAAAAAGATATTTATAGAGAGGAGTTACCCTCTGAGAGAGTCATGAATCTCTCTCTGTCAAGAAAACATTACTGAACTGATATTGTTTTCTGCTCTTACAGTCATATGTCTAGCTTGTGAATCTAGAGAAGAAATCCAAAAAAACTTACAACCAGATTACACATACATGTCATACTTAAAACTGGACAATTAACGAGACAACTCAAAATTGCTAGCCTAGACCGCTAACTAGATGTCGCCATGCAGAGAGTCTTGATGTGCATTCAAAAAACAAACAGGAAACCAAAAACCAGAGGCCTGCCTGGGAGCTCCCAACGCTGTATGGTATTTACCCGGGTTCATCATCGCCCTGATCCTTCTCCTCATACGAAACATGTTCCCACGTCACCATTAGACTGTCTTGTACATCAGTTGGCTTGACACCTGGGGGGAGCCTTAGCTGCAACAGATTGGGATAGGTGTTATCCGACGATTTCTTCGCTTTGTCTGACTGAGCCATACCTTGCTGTGGTCCCGCCGTTCCTTGAGCTTTCACCTCCGTCCCCTCAGTCATATGGCTAATGCTGTGATCCTCCATCTGATGCTGGACTGCAGTAATCCTGGGAGAGGGAGGCTGGTCCGTAGAGGCAGACTGAACACTGATGGTATCCTCCTCCTGCGACGAGTCTTCCAGAGGGGTAGGGGAGTGTTCCTTCTCTGAATTCTTAGAGATGGCTTGCTCTTCCTCTTCTTCAGAGAAAATAACCGTGACCATAGCCGTGACTATTGGTTTGTGTAGCCTACTCTTGAAGCGAAATTTAGTTGTCTGAACGAAGTTGTTGAGCAAAGATTCAGACTCTTCAAAAGCTTGGGTGGAGGGGTAAGCCACAACTATCGGTGAGATTCGTCGTGGAGGCGACCTACCTTTGCCCCCCATCCCTCCCCTGTAGCCCGCATTTCGGCCCCGTCTTGGAGTCGCTCTGAGTCGAGGCGCCATTTTCAGTGTATTCGGCTTGCTGGTCCAACTCCCCAACAGCGAAGGAAGACTTGTGTACTGAGAATTGGCGGAATTCTCGCAAGATGGATTGCAGACCCCTGCTCTGAGCCTTCCCACTGCCAAATTCCCCCCAGATCATTCATAAATAACTCAATTATAGACTTGTTTCGCCCCCAAGCCTCTGTCGCAGAAGGAAGTGTATCTGTCGAAACAGGAGGGGAGTGCGTTGCACAGACCTTCAACCCACAGGTGCTATGCCAGGGAGGCTTCTCCTGAGGACGCTTCAACCTCTTTTGCAGAGTGAACCACTAAGAATCGCCTCTGTTGCCAAGCTCAGTCAGATGCCAAACATCAGTTGCACCTTCCTCTGTCAATCGGCCCGCCTCTGCACTGTCTGAATACACTCGAACATTCTTCATACTTCCCTAGTTTATTCCTCTTTCCTCCTCCGCCTGCGTACCAATTCCCTGCACCCGCATTAAATTTCTTTCAATGCCCGTCACCTCGGCGCTTCGATCAATTCGAATTTCATACCTTGCCACCTGCCCCCAGCTACCTGCGCGTGGCTTCATTGCATGCGTATTAATGTTCATTGTAATCACCCGCATCCGGGTAATTTTAGTTAAATAATTAGGTATTATATATAAATAATATTGTTGTTGCTAGTATTAATTTTAGTTAAATAAACGTGGTTGTAATTTAAATTGGGTTAAGGTTGGATTAATGAAAGAAGGGTTTTAGATGTTATGAGATTATATATACTCAAGTTGACTGATAATATTAAAAAAATAAAAATTTTGTTTTAAAAGATTTGTTGGTTTTATGGCTTTAAATTTTTAGTATAAATTTATGTGTAATATGTGGTTGTTATTATTTTATTTTTTTATTATTATGAGTATACTTGTGTTTTTTTTCCTCTTTTGAATTTCTCTAATAAATTATTTGTAATATATGAGAGTAATTACTTTATTTTCTTATTATTATATGCATATATGTATTGAATTAATGTATTAGGTTAAATTTCAATTTTTATGATACATTATTTATAATACCAAATATATCCCCTATGATGGAATTAGGGTTTCACAAAGTAGGCATTTTTAATAAAAATATTGGTATGTGTGGTAATGACTTAATAAGCTTTGAATATTTTTGTAGTCATTTTTAAATGGAAAGATCATATTAAAATTGTTGTAATTACTAAATGATTAATTATAATTATTTACATTTAATTAAAAAAAAATAATGTTAACTATATATTAAGATTAGTGATAAATGACATAGCCATATTTAAGATTGGTGGTAAGGGGCATTGGAATATAGTTATATAAATAGTTAATATTATGACTAGATATCCAAGCACTTCAGGTATTTATGTGATTTTTGGCATTTCCTCCATTCTAATGATTCTTATCTCTTTTAATACACCACATGGTTTTTGATGTTTCCTATTTCTTCTAATAAACCTCCTCTTATCATGTTGGTAGTTTGATTCCATTGATACAAACAGCTTAGATAGCTTAGATTGTTTTGATTAGATTTCAAATTTCATAATTTTCTTCTGAATTATTTTTAAATAAATAAGAATATAGTTATATAAATAGTTAATATTATGACTAGATATCCAAGCACTTCAGGTATTTATGTGATTTTTGGCATTTCCTCCATTCTAATGATTCTTATCTCTTTTAATACACCACATGGTTTTTGATGTTTCCTATTTCTTTTACTAAACCTCCTCTTATCATGTTGGTAGTTTGATTCCATTGATACAAACAGGTTAGATTGTTTTGATTAGATTTCAAATTTCGTAATTTTCTTCTGAATTATTTTTAAATAAATAAAACATTTTTAATAAATTTTCTAACCTTTATTATAACAAAAACACTCAAACAATATTCATTACCATTTATATTAAAAAAAAAGCCATTTATCCTATTTTTAACAACTCTATCATTATTTAAGAAACCTAATTTAAATAATTATAATAGTGAACTAAATTAAAACCATAAACATTAACATCAAACATGTGTATCTTAAAAAGAAAAATTGTTTTTAGTTTAAACATCAAATGAGGCGCATATTAATGGTCAATGTCTGACGCGGTTTACAGAGTGACAATTGATTTAAGGAATTTACTGGAATTATATATTTAAAATTTAAAATTTTCTAATATAATGTAATATTTGTCCCATCTACTTTAAGTTAGATAATTTAAAAAGCAACATTATATGACTCGTCCAAAATAATACGTTACGATTCATTCTTTCCCTCCAAACCTAAAAATTTAGATAGCTTCCTAAATATGGTTAGAACATGTGCAGGAATGAGGTCTATTTGTTTTCCAATCGTGGAACACATTCCCCAATCTATTCCTTTTGCGGCTTACCAGCTCATCATAATCACAAAGAAACAGTACATCCTTTACTCTATATGCTGGAAAAACCAATTTTCGTTGAAATTTGCTGAAGCAAAAACTTCAGAAATAATACGATAGGGTTTTAAGGCGTTTCAAAATCTAAGAATAATAAGATAAACCAGGCAAAATTCTGTATCCAACATGTGAAATACCAAAACTTTACCCCAGAAACGCATGTAAAACCAAATAACTTTTTATCTAAAACTTCAAAAAGTCAACAACAAAGATTCCACTTTTAACAGTCCCTCAAATCAGAACGGAAAGAACAGTCTTTTCCTTGCCAGTAATGGAAGATTTGTGGAGGAGAAGCTATTCCTGTAAATGAGCATACGAGCTGTGTTCGTCATCTTACTCTCATGCAGCAGCGTGTCTTCCTCATATTGATACTAATGAAGGCATTCAGATGCAAACGCCGACCCAATCGACGAATTTTCTGGAACCCGGAACTTGTATTGATGTCGATGCCCCTGCAGTGGTAATACTTGATGCTCTCTCCACCGTAAAGCCGCATGATTCCGGGCTGCTCGGAACAGCTTCTTTAGGGCCGGTGGTGCGGCTTCATCAGACTTCGTAGGATGATTCTTCAGAGGCGCTCACTCAATGTTGGCAGAAATTTGTGACCAACATTGGCGACCCCACTCAAATTCTAACCTGTAACTCGGCAGCAAATTCTTTGCTGGATTCCAACAACCCTAGTTTGCCACCGACGCGAAGACATCGTAAGAAGAAAGCAGCGGGAGGAGGAGGTGGTGATGATAACGACGCCAGCAGGATACACGTTGGGCATATTCAGAAACTGGTAAAGGCAGAGGCGAAATAAGATGAAAGCGCTTTGTTCAACACTGATATCGCTACTCCCCGAGGAGTACCCTAAGGTTAGATTTTCTATGAATAAAAGTATTAAAAGCAAATGAAAAGGGGCAGTGGCTTTACTTGTATTTGCCATTTTTTTAAGATGAAACACATTAATAAGAGTGTTTAAAGCAAAAGAAAAGGGGCAATGATTTTACTTGTTATTGTTATGTTTGTAGACAAAATACACATTATCGGAAAAACTGCTGGAAGCCATTAAATACATTTCTCATTTACAAGACAAGGTAATAGAGGTCGGAAAGAAAAGATATGAACTAAAATTCATGGCCACTGTTAAACCATTTTCCACCCGATCATGTGTTTATAAAAACCTGGAAGCTTCCCGGGCTCGATCCCCCATTGAAGGGGACAAACATCAGACAATTGGGGTTGGCAATTTTGGTCCAGGCATTCAAGTGACCGTAAACGCTTTCAAAAATCAGATTGACTTGTCTATTTTGCTAATGCTTTTGGAAGAAGCCGGACTTGAAGTTGTTGATTGTTGGGGATTTTTTTGGTAAAATCCCAAAAACAATAATAAAAATTCACACACAGAGACAATGTTCTGTTTTCCTTTTTCCACAGGAATTTTAACACAACGGAAACATAAAAAAAATTCCTGAGTATAGAGGACAGAGTTTGCATACACACACCAAGGATTTCTATTCATTAAGAGATTGCTATTACAAACTATGATCTTCCTCTCTCACAAAGGGATTCACCAATAATAATTCAACTATGTGTAAGAATTACATATGGATAATTTTTCACGCTACAGCGTGTATCCTTTTACATACATAGAACAACTCATACGCAATGCCGTGCCTCCCTTTCATTACTTTCATTTACCAAAAAAAATTACATACATATATGACTACAGGAGAAGTTATTTACATCGCCATACTTCCGTAAAAGAAAGACAGT
This sequence comes from Pinus taeda, assembly GCA_000404065.3. NCBI lineage: Eukaryota > Viridiplantae > Streptophyta > Pinopsida > Pinales > Pinaceae > Pinus > Pinus taeda. The sequence continues at coordinate 34,502 of APFE030898561.1, forward strand.
AAAAAAAGAAATGGTCTTACTGGCTTTTATTGGTGCCCATACTCCCGCTCAGGCAAAATTAAAAACTTCACTTAAACTTACCAACCCACAGTAAATTGCATTTACTGTTTACTGAGAAAACTTACGGAAATGTAACTTTTACTTCACGTTGAATTTATTTTCCAAGCCTTTACTTCAACCATTATACAATATGGTTTTGGAAATCCATTGGGTCCGAGCTTTATCGCATGGCATACATATATGCAAAAGTGTGCACCCATGGTTTCCCCGATTGCGAACTCCCGATCACAATATGGCCCGATACCTCCGATTATATATATTATAATATATGCCTGAAATGCATAAAAAAAACATAAAATGAGCCACTGCCAGAACCGAAATAACTTTAAACAAAATGTTGAATACCCATCGGGTCCGGGATATCGGATCGCAACTTATCTTATGGTAAAGGCTGCCCATTTGGTTTCCGCCGATAGCGATATTGGCGTTCACTCATGGCAAGTAATACCAAAAACTTTATAAGGCTCCATTGCCACTTCGCCGATGCGATATCGGCGGATCGCACATCGCTTAGTCGCCCATCGCTGAATCGCTGGGCTGCTGCACATCGCTGAATCGCTGGGTTGCTGCACTCCTTTTGCCGATGCGCAGTTGGAATTACTTTTTCAACACTCCCCTTTAATTTCAACTGCTGGGCATTTAATCATACCCAAACATTTCCTCAAAAATTCAAAGTTTCTCTGATCCAATAGCTTTGTGAAAATATCAGCTACCTATTCTTGAGTCCTGCAATGTTCTAGGACAATTTCTCCATTGTTCACCAATTCTCTGATGTAGTGAAACCTTGTATCAATGTGTTTCGTTCTCTTGTGAAACACTGAATTTTTTGACAATGCAATAGCTGAGCTACTGTCACAAAAAATCACTGTCGCTTTTGCCTGCTCTTGGCCTAAGCTTCTCAACATTCTTCTCATCCACACTGTTTGGCATGCTGCTGCTGTAGCTGCCACATATTCAGCCTCTGCTGTAGACAATGCTACAATGTACTGCTTCTTAGAAACCCATGAAATGGCTCTTGAACCCATATGGAAAACATAACCGGAAGTGCTCTTCCGATCATCTACACTTCCAGCCCAATCACTATCTGTGTATCCAACTAAATCTGAATGTTTTGAGACATTATATAAAATTCCAAACATTTTGGTACCTTTGACATACTTCAAAATTGTTTTTGCTGCCTGCCAATGTGCCTCCTTTGGCCTCTCCATGAATCTGGAAATTAAACTAACAGCAAACATTATATCTGGCCTAGTTGCTCTTAAATACATGAGGCTGCCAACTATACTCTTATACAAGCTAGGATCAAAATCCTTGCTGCTGTCCTTTTTGTTGAGTTTTAATCCCATTACCGTGGGAGTGATCGCTGCCTTGCACTCTTGCATATTAAATCTGCCCAACACTTCATTTACATATCTCGCTTGAGAGATAAAAATTCCATTTTCATTTTGATCTACTTCTATTCCTAAGAAGTATCTCAAAAAACCCATGTCAGTTATTTCAAATTCATCTTTCATGACTGTTTTGAAATTTTTAATGAGTTGATCATCATTACCTGTGAAAATAACATCATCAACATATAACACCACAATTAAAATCTTACCATCCTTTTCTTTGATGTAGACGGTAGGTTCTCCCTCACATTTGTCAAACTCATTTTCGAGTAGATAGAAATCTATCCTATTGTACCACGCTCTTCGCGCTTGTTTGAGCCCATAAAGAGTTTTTTTCAATCTGCATACTTTGTGTTCTTGGCCTTTCCTCTCATATCCTAGAGGTTGTTCAATATAGACCTCCTCATTTAACACTCCATTTAGGAATGCTGACTTCACGTCCATTTGGTAAACTTTCCATTTGTTTTGTGCTGCTATGGATAACACTGCTCTCACAGTTTCCATTCTTGCAACCGGTGCGAAAGTTTCCTCATAGTCTCTGCCATATTGCTACTTGTACCCTTTGACAACCAGCCTTGCCTTGTGTCTTTCTATCTTGCTTTCAGCATTGCACTTGGTCTTATAGACCCATTTAACTCCAGTGACTTCTTTACCTTTTGGTAGCTCAACCAAATCCCATGTCTTGTTTCTCTCTATGGCATTCATTTCCTCATCCATAGCTTCTATCCATTTCTTATCTTTGATTGCATCCTCGAAATGAATAGGATCATCAACATGACAATACAAGGCAAATAAGGAATTCATTACTTCATTATAAATATCACTTAAATTTCTGAACTTCTTACCTCTTTCACTTGGTGTGCA
>APFE030898561.1:39974-55406 GCA_000404065.3 Pinus taeda
CTCTTCAATAGGTCTTTCTCTGCCTGAGTTAATCTGTTAAACTCACTCTCATTTGCTGGTTCATCAAAACCATCTTCAACAAGTTCCCATAAATCTTGACAGGCAAACAGGGCTTTCATGGTTATTTCCCAATAGTCATAGTTTGTCCCATTGAACTATGGGAATTGAGGGTTAAACAAACCCATACTAGTGCTTGTGTTAGCCATTCCTTGCATTCTCAGCTATGCTCCTAAATCCTTGACTCTGTATTTAAAATATTGACTGTTCTTTCAGCAGTAACACAAAAACTGGTCTGAGAGATACCTGGATTCTTTTGGTGAGTCTCCACTTTGCTGGAGAAGTTACTGCAACAAAAATCCTTCCTACAACTTCTTTGAATGTCTTCAAAGAGCTTAAACCCACTCTGATACCACTATTGGGGATTTTTCTGGTAAAATCCCAAAAACAATAAAAATTTGCACAGAGAGACAATGCTCTGTTTTCTCACAGGATCTTTAACACAGCAGAAACATAAAAACTTCTGAGCGCCAGAGGACAGAGTTTGCACACCAAGGATTTCTATTAAAAAAATGCAGTTATAGATTATAAACTTCCTCTCTCGAAGAGGGATTCACAACTTGCATTTCACTTCTGTGAAAAATTACACATGAATTTTTTTCTTTTTACTCACGCTGCTGAGTGACTCCAATTGCCTATCCAGAGCACACTACTGTGCCTTCTTTTTCAATTCATTACATTTACCAAAGAAAATTACATATGTATATGACTCCAAAGGAAGTTACTTACATCGCCATACTTCCGTAAAAGAAAGACAGTAAAAATTAAATGGTCTTACTTGCTTGCCCATACTCCCGCTGGAACAAAATTAAAAACTTCACCAAAAAACTTACCATCCACAATAAATTGCATTTACTGTTTTACTAAGATAAACGGAGGTAATAAAACTTTTTCTTCACGTCAAATTTATTTGTTGGATTTTGCTTCAACCATTATACAATATGGTTTTGGAAATCCATCGGGTCCGGATTTCATCGCATGGCACACACATATCCAAGAGTGTGCACCCATGGTTTCCCCGATTCTGAACTCCGCCTCCGATATAACATATTTTAATATATGCATAAAAACAAAAAAACATAAAAAACATAAAACAAGCCACTGCCGGAACTGAAATAACTTTAAACAACATGTTGAATACCCATCGGGTCTGGGATATCTGGTCGGAACTTATCACATGGTAAAGGCTACCCATTTGGTTTCTGCCGATAGCGATATCGGCTATCGCGCATCGCAAATAACAAAACTTTATAACACCCTCACTACCATTTCGCCGATGCGATATCGGCGATCGCTTATCGCTGGAGCGTGTGTCGCTGACTGCTCATCGTTGAATCGTTAAAGTCGCTGGGCTGAATCGCTGAGGTCGCTGGGGTCGCTGCAGCACTGACCACCTGATGCGCAATTGGAATTATGATTTTCAACACTCCCCTTTAATTTCAACTGCTGGGCATTCAATCATACCCAAACATTTTCTCAAAAATTCAAAGCTTTTCTGATCCAATGGCTTTGTCAAAATGTCTGCAACCTGTTCTTGAGTCCTGTAATGTTCTAGGACAATTTCTCCATTGTTCACCAATTCTCTGATGTAGTGAAACCTTGTATCAATGTGTTTCGTTCTCTTATGAAACACTGAATTCTTCGACAATGCAATAGCTGAGCTATTGTCACAAAAAATCACTGTCGCTTTTGCCTGCTCTCGGCCTAAGCTTCTCAACATTCTTCTCATCCACACTGCTTGGCATGCTGCTGATGTAGCTGCCACATATTCAGCCTCTGTTGTAGATAATGCTATAATGGACTACTTCTTAGAAGCCCATGAAATGGCTCCTGAACCCATGTGAAAAACATAACCAGAAGTGCTTTTCCGATCATCAACACTTCCATCCCAATCGCTATCACTGTATCCAACCAAATCTCAATGTTCTGAGACATTATATAAAATTCCGAAACTTTTAGTGCCTTTCACATACCTCAAAATTCTTTTCGCTGCTTGCCAATGTGCTTCCTTTGGTCTCTCCATGAACCTGGAAATTAAACTAACAGCAAACATTATATCAGGTCTAGTTGCTGTTAAATACATGAGGGTGCCAACTATGCTCTTGTACAAGCTAGGATCAAAATCCTTGCTGCTGTCCTCTTTGCTGAGTTTTAATCCCATTACTGTGGGAGTGATTGCTGCCTTGCACTCTTGCATATTAAATCTCCCCAGCACTTCATTTACATATCTCGCTTGAGAGATAAAAATTCCTTTTTCATTTTGATCTACTTCTATTCCTAAGAATTATCTCTGCGAACCCATGACAGTGATTTCAAATTCTTCTTTCATGACTGATTTGAAATTTTTAATGAGCTGATCATCATTACTTGTGAAAATAACATCATCAACATATAACACCACAATTAAAATCTTACCATCCTTTTCTTTGATGTAGACGGTGGGTTCTCCCTCACATTTGTCAAACTTATTTTCGAGTAGATAGAAATCTATCCTACTGTACCATGCTCTTGGTGCTTGTTTGAGCCCATAAAGAGCTTTCTTCAATCTGCCTACTTTGTGTTCTTGGCCTTTCCTCTCATATCCTAGAGGCTGTTCAATATAGACCTCCTCATTTAACACTCCATTTAGGAATGTTGACTTCACGTCCATTTGGTAAACTTTCCATTTGTTTTGTGCTGCTATGGACAGCACTGCTCTCACGGTTTCCATTCTTGCAACCGGTGCAAAAGTCTCCTCATAATCTCTCCCATACTACTGTTTGTACCCTTTGACAACCAGCCTTGCCTTGTGCCTTTCAATTTTTCCTTTAGCATTTCACTTGGTCTTGTAGACCCATTTAACTCCAATGACTTCTTTACCTTTTGGTAGCTCAACCAAATCTCATGTCTTGTTTCTCTCTATGGCATTCATTTCCTCATCCATAGCTTCTATCCATTTTTTATCTTTGATTGCATCTTCGAAATGAATAGGATCGTCAACATGACAATACAAAGCAAACAAGGAATTCATTCCTTCATCATAAATGTCACTCAAGTTTCTAAATTTCTTACCTCTTTCATTCGGTGTGCAAGTGCTTGAAGATGCACTTGAATTTCCACTCTGTGGTGTGCTTCGAGAAGCACTTTCATTTCTCCTCAAGGGTGTCGATTGCTGTCTTTGTGTTGGCGCTACTGTTTGGGGATGTGTTTCAGCTACCTCATCATCTTCATCATGAGACAAATAGTTTTTAACATTCACTGTTTTCTCTATGCTTCCATCCCAAGCTTCCTCCTCAATAAATTGAACATCTCTGCTCACAAAAAACTTCTTGGTAGATGGGATATACAATCTATAATCTTTGGATTCTTCACTGTATCCAATGAAGAGACATTTCTCCCCTTTGCTGTCCAACTTCCTCCTTAGCTAATGTGGAATGTGTGCATAGGCCACACATCCAATCACTTTCATGTGGGTGACTCCTTGCTTTCTCCCACTCCATGCTTCTTCCGGCACTTTGTTCATCACAACTTTTGTAGGACACCTGTTCAAAATATACGCTGCACAATTTACAGCTTCGGCCCAATAATCATTTGGCAAATGCTTTGCCTTCAACATGCTCCTCGCCATATCCATGATGGTCCTATTCTTCCTCTTAGCAACTCCATTTCGCTGTGGGGTGTACCTTGCTATGAATTGCTTATGAATTCCATTTTCTCTACAAAATCATAGGAATTATTTGGAGATATACTCACCTCCTCTATCTGTTCTCAAAACTTTGATATGCAGGCCACTTTGGTTTTCAACAAGTGCTTTGAAATTTCGGAATTTTTCAAACACTTCACTTTTATTCTTCAAGAAATAAACCCAAGATTTTCTTGTAAAATCATCAATAAAAGTTAGAAAATATTGGTTGCCTGCTAGTGATGGGGTTTGCATTGGTCCACACATATCTGAGTGAACAATTTCTAAGGGTGCTTTTGCCCTTATGCATTTCCCTGATGGAAAACTTTCTCTGTGTTGTTTCCTCAATATGCAACCTTCACAAAGGCTGTCTGGTTTCTCTATCAATGGTAATCCTCTTACCATTCCTTTTCTGCTCAACAAATTAAGACCTCCAAAGTTGAAATGTCCAAATCTCAAGTGCCACAACCAATTTTCATCTTTTGGCACACTTTGGAAAGTCTCTTGGGTAACTGCTGCAATTACCTCTTTGTTCTTCAAATCTGCCCTTATTCTGAGAGGGAACATCCTGTTCCTCGTCATCTTCACTTCCGCAATACATCTTTTGCTAGGTGCTATATCCATGATGGTGCATACATCATTCTTAAATAAAACATTATACCCCTTATGGACAAGCTGTCCAATACTCAAGAGGTTACACCTCATTCCAGGGACATAGTAAATATCTGCTATGGTTTTCTTTTCACCCTTCTTTGTAAATATTTTGACTTCTCATTTTCCCATAACAGAGATTTTACTATCAGTCCCAAGTGTGACTTGTGACTTCACACTTTGATCTAAAGCAGAAAACAATGCTAAGTTTCATGTCATATGGTTGCTACAACCGGAATCTAAGAACCATATATCTTCACTATTCGTTTCAGCCATGTTACAAGCTAATAAAACATTATTTTGGCTGATATTTTCTCTAGTGATATTTGCACTAGAACTATTACTCATATCATGTTGCTTTTTCTTACACTCATTGGCATAATGCCCATATTTTTTACAATAATAACATTAGACATTGGATTTTTCATACCTCTGTCCTTGAGCATGATGTTGTCCTTTTTGTTGGCTGCTGCCATGGCCTTGGTTCTTATCTAAATTGTTGCCTCTTCCTTGAGCATTTGCTGGACTATTCCTTCCACCTCTGTTTTGGCTTTTGCCTCTTCCTCTCTTGTTTCCTCTGCCTTGACCTCTTCCTCTTCCAAAGGACATCTGGGTCTTGAAAGCTTGCTCTAGAGATGAGTTTTCATTTCTACTCAACCTCTGCTCATGAGTTATCAGTGATGCATGAAGTTCATCAACTGAAAAGTTTGAGAGATCCTTTGTCTCTTCTATGGTGGTGACAATAGCATCAAACTTTGAGGGTAAGACCCTCAATATTTTCTCCACAATCCTCCTTTCTTCAATGGTTTCTCCATGAGTCCTCATTTGTGTGACCATACCAATTACATGTGTGAAGAATGAATCAATATTGTCTGACTCCTTCGTGCACAGATTCTCAAAATCTCTCCTCAACAACTGTATTTTTGCTGTCATCACTTTCTCCATGCCTTGGTAGGCTGCCTTGAGAGTTTGCCATGCTTCTTTGGATGTCTTAGCTCCTACTATCCTTGGAAACACACTCTTGTCTAATGCTTGATACAAAAATACAAGGGCTTTTGAATCCTTCTTCCTATTGCTCTTCAATAGGTCTTTTTCTGCTTGAGTTAATCTGTTAAACTCATTCTCATTTGCTGGTTCATCAAAACCATCTTCAACAAGTTCCCATAAATCTTGACAGGCAAACAGGGCTTTCATGGTTATTGCCCAATAGTCATAATTTGTCCCATTGAACTGTGGGAATTGAGGGTTAAACAAACCCATACTAGTTCTTGTGCTAGTCATTCCTTGCATTCTCAGCTATGCTTCTAAATCCTTGACTGTGTATTTAAAATACTGACTGTTCTTTCAGCAGTAACACAAAAATTGGTCTGAGAGATACCTGGATTCTTTTGCTGAGTCTTCACTTTGCTAGAGAAGTTACTGCAACAAAAATCCTTCCTACAGCTTCTTTGAATGTCTTCAAAGAGCCTAAACCTGCTCTGATACCACTGTTGGGGATTTTTCTGGTAAAATCCCAAAAACAATAAAAATTTGCACACAGAGACAATGCTCTGTTTTCCCACAGGGTCATTTTAACACAGCGGAAACATACAAAAAAAATTCTGAGCACAGAGGACAGAGTTTACACACCAAGGATTTCTATTAAAAGAAAATGCAGTTACGGATTATAAACTTCCTCTCTCGGAGAGGGATTCACCATTTGCATTTCACTTCTGAAAAATTACACATAAATTTTTACTCACGCTGCTGCGTAACTCCAATTGCATATTCAGAGCATTACTAGCGCACTACTGTGCCTTCCTTTGATTACATTCATTTACCAAAAAACTTACATTCATATATGACTATGGGAGAAGTTACTTACATCGCCATACTTCCGTAAAAGAAGGACAGTAAAAAAAATTAAATGGTCTTACTGGCTTTTTCTGGTGCCCATACTCCTGCTTAGGCAAAATTAAAAAACTTCACTTAAACTTACCAACCCACAGTAAATTGCATTTACTGTTTCCTGAGAAAACTTACGGCAATGTAACTTTTACTTCACGTTGAATTTATTTTCCAAGCCTTTACTTCAACCATTATACAATATGGTTTTGGAAATCCATCGGGTCCGAGCTTTATTGCATGGCACACTTATATGCAAAAGTTGTGCACCCATGGTTTCCCCGATTGCGAAATCCTGATCACAATCTTTGCCGATACCTCCGATACAACATATTTTAACATATGCCTAAAATGCATAAAAAAACATAAAACAACCCACTGCCGGAACTGAAATAACTTTAAACAAAATGTTGAATACCCATCGGGTCCGAGATATCGGGTAGCAACATATCTCATGGTAAAGGCTGCCCATTTGGTTTCCCCGATTGCGAAATGCCGATAGCGATATCGGCGATCGCTTATCGCAAATAACAGAAAACAAATTTATAATACCCGCTGCCATTTCGCCGATGCGATATCAGCTGTTCGCACATCGCTCCAAGGTGAATCACTGGGGTTGCTGGGATCGCTGCACGCTGAAACACTCATCGCTAAATCGCTCCATGCTGTTGCAGTTCTTCACACGATGCGCAGTTGGAATTATGTTTTCAACAAATTGTTGGTTAATGAATTTTGCTCGGAGTCTCTTTTTCTTTTGTTCTTGATTGTTATTTTTTTTCCTTGACACTATTGAAGCTTTTTAAATAAATGAGAAGGTGAATCGGCGAGGCCTCTGCCAGAGGATAGGTTCAACTTTAAACTCTTGCGATTTAGCCCATGCACTGCCCAGATTCAGTTAGATTTGGCACCAAAGGGAACAGGTGAACTCATCGGAGGGAGTAGAAGCGGGCTATCCTCCAGGCATTAGCTAGGCGGCCCCATCGGGCCTTCTGCTCTATCTTCCGTGAGATTTCTCCCCATTAATTTTAAACAAAGTGAAGTTATTCGGTAGGGTTCCTCATCTGCATCTTAAATCTGTTATTCATGGTTTTCTTTTTGCTAATGTGTAGGAGCTTAGTTTGAAGGACTGCTTTTTTTTCTTGGAATGATGCAGTGACAGCTTGTTCCTTGGCATAATACAAACCTCTGAATCCCATAGGTGCGTGCAATGAGTAAAGGCAAGGCAATCGGCATAGATCTTGGAACAACTTACCGCTGCGTAGTAGTTTGGAAGCATGATAGAGTGGAGGTTATTGTTAATGATCAGGGAAACCGAACCACTCCATCCATTGTTGCCTTCACCCCCTCTGAGAGATTTGTTGGAGATGCGGCCAAATACCAGATTGCAAATAATCCCCACAACACCGTCTTCGATGCCAAGAGACTTATTGGAAGGCGGTTCACTGATTCCTCTGTGCAGAGTGACGTTCAACTATGGCCCTTCACTGTTGTCGCCGGAGACAATGGAAAGCCTGTTATCCAAGTTCATTATAAGGGCGAGAGGAAGATGTTTGCAGCCAAAGAGATCTCTTCGATGGTATTAGTTAAAATGAAGATGACCGCCGAAGCATACCTAAACTCTGATGTCAAGAATGCCGTGATCACAGTGCCGGCCTATTTTAGCGATTCTCAAAGGAAGGCTACTAGAGATGCGGCCAACATTGCCGGTCTTAACGCCATGAAAATTATTAATGAACCCACCGCTGCAGCTATAGCTTATGGGTTTCATAGTGAGGTTTATTCCTCCAATGCAAAAAATACCATCTTGGTTTTCGACCTTGGCGGAGGTACCTTTGATGTTTCCATTGTTACTGTGGGGGGAGGTAAATTTGAGGTGAAGGCTGTTGGAGGGGACACACATTTGGGTGGCGAAGATTTTGACAATCGGATGCTCAAATACTGTGTTGAAAATTTCAAGAGAAAATACAGAAAGGACATTACCACAAGCGCCAAAGCCCTTCGGAGGCTCCGTTCAGAATGCGAAAGGGCAAAAAGAAATTTGTCTTCAGTGGTAGAGACTATGATTGATATTGACTGTCTCTACGAAGGTCTGGATTTTCACATGAAGATTACGAGAGCCAAATTCGAAGAGCTCATTACAGATTTCTTCGATAAGTGCATGCGAATCCTCAGACAATGTCTGGAAGACGCCGGGATGAACAAAGAGCAAATTAACGAAGTGGTTTTAGTAGGGGGTTCTACTGCCATTCCAAAGGTACAGGAACTCCTTCAAGATTTCTTCCATGGAAAAAAACTCTGCAAAAGCATAAACCCCGATGAGGCTGTTGGATATGGCGCTGCATTTCAGGCGGCAGCCTTGAACAATGAAGGTAACCAATTTGTCCTCATGGATGTCACGCCTTTGAGCCATGGAATCAGTATTGAAGCTGGTGTAATGTCTGTAGTCATTCCCAGAAATACTCCCATTCCAACTCAGAGAGAGGCTTCTTACACTACAGCGCGTGATAATCAGGTACAAGTGCCTTTTCGAGTGTATGAAGGCGAGAGAGCAATGGTTGCGGACAACAATCTGCTGGGTGAATTTCTGTTGAGTGGAATTCTGGCGGCCCGTTGTGGAGTGCCAAACCTTGCAGGTGTCTTTGAATTGGACGCAGATGGAATTCTGAAGGTGTCAGCCCGAGATAGGGGAAGTGGGGTAAGCAATTTTATTACCATAACGAACGATGGTGGTCGGCTGAGCAAAGAGGAGATCGAGAAAATGACAGGTGATGCCGAGAGATTCAGAAGGGAGGATGAAGAGGTAAAGAAGAAGCACAGTGCCAGATTTGATTTAGAGAATTACGTTTACAACATGAGAAGCAAAGTGAAAGAAGCCGAGAGCAAGGGAGAGATGAATGTGACGGTGGCAGCGGATACTGTGCAGATGCTGAATAATGTGGAGGAATGGTTGGATGAGAATGAGAGTGCGCAGCTTTTCGAGTTGGAAGAGAAATTGAGAGGTTTGACAAGCAAATGCAGCGTTTGACACGCTAAACGCAAATTTACTGAAGCTGTTGCAAATTTCATAGCATGTTAATTTAGGATGTATTAGTTTATATTGAACTGGGACTCTATTTATCCTACAGGAACAAAATCCCTAATAATATTGGCAACAACCAAGAACCCCTTAGACTTGTAATGTTTATTTAGCTTAGAACATTTGTATTTTATATATTAAGTAGTGTGAATAAATCTAAAACTTGTAATGTTTATTTAGCTTAGAACATTTGTATTTTATATATTAAGTAGTGTGAATAAATCTAAATAACTAAGAGGCTATGTCACTCTCCAACCTATTTATGAGTGCCTATAGTGACGAGAAAAACGCTAAAACATATGCATCATTGGCCTTGTGCTATAGCATTTCCCAAGTTGGAAGTGATGTATGGTATGGCTGGCTGGCCATGTTTTTCAATGCAAATTCAGAAATTTTTTCTGTTTTTGTGTTTTTTTTTCCTTTTTTATGTGCCCATCCAAGCATCCAAGAAGGGCATGGGAGCATCCAAGAAGGACATCGGACCCTTATGTTGCCCAAAAAAACACATATCTAATAACTAATAAACATAACCCTATTCACTCCAGATATTTAATTAATTGATATATATATATATTTTAATGGATTTTTTTTACTACTCTTGATATTGGTGATGATGCAACCATAAGTGGAGTCGCCTCTTCTTCCGATCCACGTTCTAGTTCTGTTGAAAAAGCATTTTGTTTTATTTTTGTTCACACAGATATGGATATGGATATGGATGAGTTGTATTCAGATATATAATTATAGTTGGGTTCAACTTATTTTTTTTAAGTACACATGCCTTATATATAAAGAACAACTTTATTTGTGAAGAAAAGTTTTAAATTTTACATCATGTAGTTATTCATTAAACTTAATATCTAATATTATTTTTTTATTCTTGCAATAGGTAGATGCCCATACACATTTCCCTCAATGTACCCATTTTTGGAGAGGACCACATTTACCACTGTGGAAACTTGTAGATGTTCCTAAATTTTGTGCAACTTAGTTAAGTGGTTATGAACTCTCTTTATTAAGATAATCTTGAGAATACTTAATACTAACATGATTATTAGACAAATTTGATTTCCTCTGTAAATTTTTGGTATGAAAAAAGTAATAGTTCAATTGATTTTTTATACTTATTCTTAGGCCTAACATAACCAAGTGCTTACTAAATTTCTGTGCATGTTGAAGAGATTAAAAAAAATCTTAAACACACATGAAGCTTCTACGAGAATTCCCAAAAGAGAGCATCCAAATCAAGCTCACAAAAAATTCCCAAACTCCTTAAGAAGATGGAAATTTATCTTTTCAAGCCCACAAAATTTTCCCAAACTCCATAAGAATTCATTTTTTGATAGGATCCAAAGCTTTCAAGAGCAGGGATATGATGGTACAGGGTCCCCAACTCTCGGGACCAGTATCCATGTTATTATGCACTTTTTCTTGTTATATGAGATGGACCATTGAACCTAACCCGCAGGCTTCTCATACTATCGTAATTTGGAGGAAGTGGGGGATGAAAATTATTGCTTTACAGTGGTGAAGAAAAACAATGTCTGACTTTGCTTTAATCATCCAATCCATTAGCATATTATACCCATCTTGTGTTTAACATTATTTAATTAAGTAGCAGGTGATGTGAAAGTCATAGACGTTGAGCAATATGTTGCATCAGTTTTACCTGCCTACAAATCGAATGACATTCCTAATCTCAACTATTAATATTTTTCATTGTTTAGCATTGGGATGGGTCTTCTTTAATCTAAACAATTGGAAAATCTGGAAGTTTTCATCAATTGGCCTTCTAACCCACTACCCCTAGTAGTATTGTAGATGTCTGCAGGTTTGTAGTGACTTTGTTCATCATCACTGCTCAGGTAAAAATTCACACTTTGTTTCTAGCTTAACATAACAACCTAAGATTGAATTGCAAGTTTTGAGAAGGAATCAATAAATAACGAGATATATTGTGCAGTACAACAAAGGGGTCAATAGGAAAAATTTAACATAAGATCGTGTTGTAGAGACTATAATCACCCTCCAAAATTTTTCCTTAGCTTCGTTTTGGAGCCTCCCTACCAACCTTTCATAGAAGCATGTCTTGCCTGGTCAAGTACACAAGCTTCAATGATTTTCTTGTAGAATGACAGTCTGTCGAAGAAATCTTGTTGCATCCCCCTCACAAGTTATTTCTCCGGACTTGGTCCAGTTGCAAGTTGAGCATCTCCCTCAAGAAATTGTGCAATTCTAGAGGGGAACCAGTTTTCCCTCCAAAAATTGTGCAATTCTGTCTAGCAGCCTACCGGGCTTCAGAATTGTGCAAATCTATCTGTCATTATTCACTGAGAAATTTGCGCAATTCCTCCCAGCAGGGTTTCTCAGCCCAGAAATTGTGCAATCCCTCTAGGCAGGCAGCTCAAGTCCCTCCTAGAAATGCACATTTTTCCCCCTCAGTTGAGCAGACTGTTGCATGTGCAGTTGGGTTGACCAGTTCCGTCAGGGACCGAGAAAAATTGATTTGCATGCATGGGTTGCTTCTCCCAAGACAACATGCAAAGGCATCCCTTGATTCAGGGATCTATTTTTAGCAACTACAGGTTACATGCAAGGATCATTTGAGAATGTTGGAAATAATACTGAGAGGGGGGGTGAATCAGTATTATCAAATCAATAACTTTTTCATTTCCATAATCAGATTCATATACGCTACTTCATTTAAGGAAACTCGTGTGTACACACAATTGTGTTTAATGCAACTAGCGTATATCGAACAAACTTATGATTCAGTTAATTCATCATATGTTAATCTTTAATCAGTGTTCAGAACATCATTAACCATATAAACAGTAACCAAGTGCAGTAAGAACATAACAGATCATCACACATAAGAGACACACATGAACACCATGATATAAGGTGGAAATGTGGGACAAAAACCACCTGTTGTTGTTTTCTTTAAGATAAGAAATGTTGTTGTTTTCTTTAAGATAAGAAAAACCTGTTTACAATCTTGTACTAGTGCAGACTCATACCAATATGCAGGCACCCACCTGCAGAAGGCTACAACCTTCTCTTGTTCTCCATCTTCTACTGGAAGGAAGCTACAACCCCTTAGCTCTTGTACTAGCCAATATATTTACTAGTACATAGGCGCTGACCTACAGAAGGCTACAACCTTCTCTTTTCTTCCAAGGACCACGTTTCATAAACTTTCAGACTTGATCCATCAATACAAAATCAATCACCACTGCAATACAAACATCAACTATATCTGCATCATCAATCTCTGAATCACCCAACAACTGAATCACTGAAACCCTGTCATTAAAACACAGTCACCAGAACACAAAGCAGAACCCAGAACTCTGCAACAACCACTAGAACCAACAACAACCTCAAATATCAAATATCATAATGTATACGCTACTTGACTGTGTCGAATTAGCATGTATACACCCTTTCACCAAAGGGAACCAGCGTGCAGATCTGAAAATAATTACTTATACCTTCGCTGCAATTTTCTACTTTAGATATACCCAGGTCATCAGATATAAAGGATAAGACATGTGTCAGTATTTAGATCTGAACTATTTATGATCATACCATGTAATGATAATGCATTTTAGTCTTCAAGATCCCGGTCCATCAAACTTCATTCGCCACATAGGTGCATCCTTAGCAAATCATCACATACCCATACCCTGCATACCAGATCTCACACTTCATCAAATATTCATCACTTTCACACTTGCCCTTTGGCCTAATGATCTTCTTCTCATTATATAGGTTTAGGCCTCTCTCAATACCATGGACCAAAACCATTTAGGACCGATACCTTGGACCCAATACCTAGGGTCAATACCTCGGACCAAATACCATGGACCAATACCAAAATACCATGGTCCAAATACCACAAACCAAAACTTAGTTTTCCGACATGTACACGCATTTCCTTTTGTGAAAGTGCGTGTGTACATTATACGCGCCTTCGTGTATAGTGAACCTGTGTGTATACGCGACCTGGTATATAGTGAACCTGCGTATACCTTTTCGTATATGTGACTTTGTATATAGCGAACCTGCGTGTATATGCGACTTGGTATATAGTGAACCTGTGTATACCTTTCTTTCTTCATTTTTGTTGTTTACCTACTATACTGTGATCTTTTATCTGAGAGAGTTGCCATCAAGGACAACACTTGTGTCATACCTGTATCATAATGCCAACAATCTCCCCCTTTGAACTTGATGGCAACAACCACACCAAGTCACTCTCCCCCTTTGACATCAAGGGCAAAGGGCGGACCAAAATATTCTCTCCCTTAATATACATTCTATTGACCATACTCCCCCCAAGTATATGTTGAAATCTCTGATTGAGCTCCCCCTTTGTACATGCTAATATGTATCAATCTATTCATGCTCCCCCTAAGCACATGCCGAGTACCATATATGATTTGCACCATAAGCATCTGTCACCAGCATCTAGACCTGTAAATTGCAATACCATTTTCTTGGCCAACCAACAATAAGTAGCAAGATGTATCATTTAGCCACATAAGCATCATCACCAAAGATTTCTAATCATAATGCCAACAATGCATTATTCGAAGCATATGCTCCCCTTAAACCTGTGCCAACCAACACATACCATGTCCGAACCATATCAGACTTCTTTTCCTGAGTCTGTCCTACTGTTTTTTCTTCAGAACACCATATATGCAACTGTGCAGCCTCTAACTCGCGTATATACACAATTTCGCTTCATAATAGCTGCGTATGAAAATTGGAATACTGAAGGTTTACACTTTCAGCTTCCCCTAGATCTGTTATGTCTGCAAAATGAGCTATGCCACATCTTTCTGACAATAATTTTGTCTTATTCAATTCCTGGGATTGTGAGTCAATACCATGGCTTATGAATATCACATACCCAAAAAACCATAACTCATTTCATATGACATTTTTTTCAATTAACAAATTTAATTAAAAGAGAAAAAAATACATAACTACTTTGAAAATAAATCTTATCATTTAATTTGTGTATAATATTAAGAATATTTTAGAATATCCTATGATAAATAAATCCCTATAATACACTTACTAATTAAATTAAAATTTTGAAATCTTTATTTCAAAATAAATATACCTATTAACATAATTACAAAATTATTAATATTTACTTATTTATTAAAAAGATAATAATAATATTGATTGTTAAACTAATGATACCTACAAAATTATATGTACTTTATTCCTCTTACTATGTCACTACATAGTAGTGACATCTATGATCCATGGATTTCAAAAAAGTCCATTGAATTTACATAGTTTACCTTAGGATTTTTTCTATGCAGTGATCTGAGCACCATTGCCACCTCAGGTTTCATGCCCCTGTCTCGACGGTAGTCTTTCAACCGCACATAGGCAAGTGCAACACTGCTACCCACTTTCTTTTCACCAATGCTTATGAGTACAGGCTAAGCCTAACATTCAACACTTAGTTCTTTTTTTTCAATTCTACTAAGCATTCAACATTACACAATGGAAATAACATTTACATCATGTTCATTTTACAATATGCAAAGTGGAAATACTTTCTCTTAAATGGGAGGGGCAAATCCCATAATAGATTCTTCCCAATAATCAATAATTTAGTATTTTACAAGTACAACCTTGCTAGGAAACCCAAATTTCACCATAGTAAGCTTTCCATGTTTTTAGCAGTTTGGCCTACTCGTGTTAGGTCGCCCACCTCACTGGGTTGGGTCGCCTTTTGTTCAGCAGCGCCCACCTGTGTCGTGTCGTGCAGCTCATCGCACCGTGCAGAGGCGTCCACCCTGTAAGGCCCACAAGTTGCGGATCGTTTGGTGAAGGGCGCACAACGGGTGGACGAGTGATAATCTAGGGCAACCAATGAGTTGGGCACGCCTGCACGGTGCGATGAGTTGGGCTGAATGATGAAGGAAACGAGCGAAGGGCGCACGATGGGCGAGCGACGAGGTAGGAGGTAACCGGTGAGTTGGGGCGTGCCCACTCAGTTCGACAAGCTGACCGAACGGAGGAGACAAGCCAACGTGCGACGCGAAAGTCATCTTGAAAAATGACTAAGTGT